>JAEQBH010000361.1:125000-293986 GCA_016808115.1 Tetrastigma voinierianum
TCCTTAAAATAAGTTTCGATGGGCTCGATGATATGGAGAAGGACATTTTTCTTGATATAGCATGTTTTTTTAAGGGGAAAGACAGATTTTGTTTCAAGAATTTTAGATGGTTGCAATTTCTATGCGGAGAGTGGAATTAGAATTCTTGTTGATAAGTGTCTCTTAACTGTTGCAAACAATAATTTGGATATGTATGATTTATTACAACATATGGGGTGGGAAATTGTTTGAGAACAATGCTTGAAAAAACCTGGAAGAAGGAGCAAACTATGAGAAGGTGAAGACGTCTGTCATGTGTTGACAAGAAATACTGTTAGTGCTGCACATAACACACATATTGTTCTAATGTTTCAGTAATTAGCCAGGTACAGTGTTACTTATTCACAACTAATTATTTCTTTTAGGGGGACAAAAGCAATTGAAGGGATTATATTAGACATGTCGACATCAAAACAAATACAATTCACTACCAAGGCTTTCAAAAAGATGAAGAGACTTAGATTGCTCAAAGTTCCTCATGATGTTGAATATGACCATGATGAAATGTTGCAAAGACAAGTGCATTCCTAGAGAGCACCTTCCTAGAGACTTTACATTTCCTTCCTATGATTTAAGATATCTCCATTGGAATGGATAGCCAATGATTCTTGCCATCAAATTTTCAGAACCTAGTTGAACTCAACTTACAAAGTAGCGGTATAGAAGTACTTTGGGATAAAAAGGTGTGCTTGTTAATTTGGCTATATTTAAACTTTGCATTAGTTTTAATGTCTATGAAATCTTATTTACAAAAAATAAAAAAATTTATTTTGTTACAGGTTTTTTCAGAATTTAAAAACCTTTTTGAGAGAAGGTAGAAAAAACCTTTTTGATAACAAGGAACGACTACTAATTTAGATATATTAAAGCTTTACATTAGTGTTAATGCCCATGAAATCTTATTCTCGAAAACAAACTCTATTTATTGCAGGTTTTTTAGAAAGTTAAAGGTCTTAAATGTCAGTTATTCACAACATCTCATTAAAATTCCAGACTTCTCGGGTGTGCCAAACTTGGAGATATTAACTGTTAAAGGTAGTATAAATTTGATTAAGGTCCAGTCATTTGTTGGAGCTGTTAATTTACTGGTTATAATTTATTTAGTTATTTTTGTTTGAATTGGATAGGTTGCAAAAAGCTTAGGAATCTTCCAGGAGACATTTATAAATTGAAACATCTTAAGACTCTTTGTTGCACTGGCTGTTAAAAACTTGAGGGTTTTCTAGAAATTATGGACATGACGGAAAATTTAAGAGAGCTTTATTTAGTTGGAACAGGCATAAAAAATCTATCATCGTCCATTGTGCATTTAAAAGGGATTGAATCTTCCATTCTTGTTTAGTTTTGAGTTTGGCGCGTGTAGAGGCAGCCAGGGAGGTCTTCTTATGAAAGCATTTGTAATTTGAGATCTCTTAAAACTCTTCTTGTCCATAACTGTCCAAAACTTACAAATTTCCAAGTGTGTTGAGTTCTGTGTATAGAAGATTTCGTCCTAAAGTACGTTTCACGATAGTAGGACATGGGTTCTTACCTCTGAGAAACCTAAAACCTAAATTCCTTGAAATTAGGAGCCTAGAACTTGAGACCCCACAACTAGGGAACCTAGAACCTGAGTTCCCACAACCTGGGAGCCTGCAATCCGATATCCCGGAACCTGGGAGCCCACAATATGAGAATCCTAGACCCGAGGGATCATCTAAGAGTTATTGTGAAGATCAAAAGGTTGCAAATTGTGAAGATGAAAAGGATGCAAACCTAAGCCTTTTATACGGGTTGGAGGAATTAGACATAAGTTACTGCAAATAGAGCATGCTCTAGCAGTAAATGTGATTCCGATTTCAAATTGTGGCATATTTTAATATTTGGAGATGATGGGCCCAACTTTGAAGTTCGACTCGATAAATAATCTCAGATTTTAGCTTGAATCATTTATTAAATTCTTAATCTTTATTTTATCGAATTAAAATATTTTTAGGAATATGATATATGAAATATATTTTTATTTAAACATAAATATGAAATTATATTAAATAGAAAATAAAAATATAGTAAAATATATAGAGTATTTTTAAACATAAATATGAAATATGATAAATAAATAAAAATATATTAAAAACCTAAAAATGTATTTTAAACTAATAAATATTATATTATAGAGCATCATATTATATTAGAAAATAAATCAATATTAATAAAAACTACATAATAAAATTACATTAATCAAATGATAAAAATACAAAATAAAAACTAATACGGTGGCATGGTATATCACCTCCATAATTGCCACCGTTATATTTATTAAAATTACTAAAATTACCATTATCATGATTACTTGATCCACTTGCTTGGGATTTACGAGTCATTTTTTCTATAATCTCCACTTTTTCACCTTGAAATACTCACGTTGGAATGGATCAGATATGGAATCACGTACTTCATGATATTATTGGAAGAAACAAGTACTTCGTGATATTATGTCGGCATGCATAATATGATTACAGAAGATGAAGTTAAAACTTATGGACGCATTATTGATTTTAATGTGATGTTTATTCCGAAAGTTGATATGATAGTAGATAAAACATAACAATTTCAACGGTTCCTTGCTGGCCATAAACAAATTAAAGATAAAAAAGCTCATTATGCACTTTGAAATGCATTAATGGAGCATTTATGGGAAATGTATAGCAACAATGTTTCTTGTAGCTCAAATGTATTAGTTTAAATAAATTATGTGCAAAACATCATTTGATGTAATCTCTATGTTCTTTTTTATTTTCAATTTGAAGTTGTATTTTTATTTCTAAGAAATTATTAAATTAGCTAATTAAAATCTTAATACCTCGTATTGACAATATAAATAAAAATGTATTATATCATTATTAAAAAAAATTATAAAAAATTTAATTTATTAAAATCATTTTACTATATTGTATATGAAAAATAATTCAAAATTAATAAAATAATAAATAATAAATAATAAAAATAAATATATCTTAAAAAATAAAATATGTTATAACAATATTATTAAAATAATTATTTTATTATTATAAGAATTAAAATGAAGGAGACAAGAAGATAATATTAAAATAATGTTGACAAGAACTACTATTCATATCTCCAACATGTAAAGATTTGCCAGAATTTATTTTGTATACCAAATCCAAATACGGGCACGAAAGAAAAATTATAATCTACAGACGTCAAGGCCTAAACTGCACAACTACAATTTGGAAATGCTCTTAACTTTCCAACGAATTTCTATATCTCTCTAACTATGACAAGAGTTGTCTATCTTTTTACGTTACAAACTGATCAATTTATAGCATTAGAGGATGCCATGTGGCGTATTACTACTTGCTCCTGGTCCACCATGGAGATGGAAGTCATGGGGGCGAATTGAATACTGGGAGATGTGGGAGCGGAGTTCGTGGTACGTAGTCCATGTGTCCTCCCATGTCTCTATTGAACTAGGTCTTTGTCATCGGTGATGATTGGGTCTTCATAGCTCAGTTTGATCTGGTTGGGCAATAGGCTAGTTGTTATTCGATTCTCGGGCTCAACGTGTGACATGCTCAGGATGATGTGAGGAGTATGGTGGGCTAAGGGTTTTGTGAAGGTGCCCAATGTGGGAGTGTCAGCCGTTGGGCCTGATACTTTGGGCTCGGGCCACCTGGTCCTTTTCTAAGTTGGGCCTCTCATTCGCAATGCTTGTGGGATTGGACTTATCCCATTCCACAGTTGGCACCACCATTTTTTCTGAGTACTTTGCAAGGCATAATGTTGAGTTATACTTGTGCTACATAAACAGAGTTACTATTATCAATGCCCACGCCCACAAATTGTTCCATCCACCTGAAATGAGGTGCAACTCTGGCCCTCATATGCTGTCAGCCAATGCCCAACCTTAACTCCAATGCAGAACGAGATACACATCCTATTTTGGATCATGCGGGAAAGTAAGTAGTCCCCATAGAGGCGCTTCCTAACTCTTACATTGAGAAAAAATAAATAATTATGATACGCACAAAAAAGAACACAAAAGGCCATCCTTCAAGGAAGCCATTGAAAGGCGTAGGTGGGACATAAGTTATACTAGAACGGTATAAGAAGGGATTTCCCCACAAAAAAAATAAATATAGGGGAGAGAGCTTCAACTTAAATCGTTCCATCGGAAAGATTCTGTCAGTAGGCGACACAATCTCATCCCGAAAATGGAGCCGAAAACAATCTTCGAAATTAGGTGAGGAGCTGTCTGTGTTTTTTTGTTTGATTTATTATTAATTTTTTCTTCCATAGGGGTTTGGGCAGCCTCTGGAGCTACCGAAGGTCGAAAATATTTCAAAAAGTGCTATGACCAAGTTGGTCGATATGTGGTATCATCTGATCCCCAAGTTCGAGGGGCTGCGTTTGGTCACTGAGTTGGATTGGATCCGTATGGAAGCTGAATTCGATGCGATGAAGAAGAGGTTTATGGACAAGATAAAGAAAGATCAGGTGAGGAGGAAACTTTTTTTTATTTAGTTTATTAAAAAAAAATTCCATTAGCTTTTGGCAAATTGGAGCCAAGCAAACTAAAGGTTTTTTTTTTTTGGTTATTAATTTTTTTTTTCTCTTTTTGATAGCTAACTGAAGCCAAGCAAGCAAGGGGTACTGTAAAATGGTTCAATGGTCCGAAGGGCTTTGGCTTCATCATGCCCAAAGATGGTGAAGGTGCCCATCATCACGTCCGAATGGCTAAGACTCTTGTGAAGGTGCTCGATGTGGGAGTGTCAACCGTTTGGTCTGGCACTTTGGGCTAAAGCCACTTAATTGGTCCTTTTCTGAGTTGGGCATCTCACGTGTAATTGGACTTATCCCATTCCACAGTGGGCACCACCTCTTTTTCTGAGTACTTTGCCAGGTATATAATGTTGAGTTATACTTATACTGCATAAACAGAGTTACTATTATCAATGCCCACACCTACAAATTGTTCCAACCACCTGGAATAAGGTGCAACTCTACCCCTTCATATGCTGCCAGCCAATGCTCAATCATAACTCTAATGCAGAACAAGATACACATCCTATTTGGGATCATGTGGGCGAAGTAAGTAGTCCCCATAGAGGCGCCTCCTAACACTTACATTGAGAAAAAATAAATAATTATAATACACACAAAAAAGGAAAATGAGTTGTTCATATTTGTCTCAGTAGACAAGCGTAAAAACAATGTTTAAGAAAATGATTATCATAAAAAGGAAAATACCATAATCACACGGCATAACCTACACCGTGGTATAGAGAGGAAGAGGGGATGAGCGGCGGCAAAGAGGTATTTTGGTAAAAGGTTTGCCACCTAGCCCATTGTTAACATAATATTTCCATGATTTAAAAACCGGACCGACCGGGCCGGCAATCGGCCAACCGGAGCTAAATCGGTCCAGCTTCACCATAAAAACCGCTTACGACAATCGGTTAACCGCCGAATCCTGGCATTGGGATCGGCTAACCTGGATGAACTGGGCCGGCTTCATTAACAACGCCGCATTGCTTACTTCGGAACTACGCCGTTGGCTAAGATAGAAAGCTTATATAGTTAAGCATTTCAGAATTAAAAAATTCAATTAAATAACGCAGATCATTTATTAAATATGGGAATGTGAAGATTATGTGAACCACTCTTCTACCATCAGACTATCATTGCGATTACCTAAATATTAACAAAATTATATATTACTACTAATTAAATATATATTTATATAAATAAGTTTCTTCCATTTTTAATATATTTTTATATATAAACATTATACATATTTTTAAATACTTTATTTATATAAAAGTAATAAATAATATTTTAAATATATTAATTATATATTATAAATTTAAATAATATTTATTACATCACCTGCTCAATTATGTTCGGATCACATTCCGTCCGGTCGCTTAACCGGGACCCAGAATCCTCTTGCTCGGGGCCACCTCCAATTTTTAAAACTTTATAATATTTTTAAAACCTTGAAGCCCAACAAGAATACTCTCCAAAAGGCAAAAACCCTAAACGAAAACCCCCCAACATCCTCATAAATGCTCTTCTGGTTTCTTTCCCGGTCATGGCCATCGCCCTTTTAGTTTATTAATTTTTTTCCCATTAGCTTTTGGCCAATGTTCTAAAAAGTGAATCAGACCGACTGGTCCAAAAGGTTGGACAGTGAATTGGAAACAAAACAGTTAACCGGTGGGTGTGAAGAGTCGAATCGTTGAACTGATCAAACTTATTTTATAATTAATTTTTCTTTCAATAATATATTAATTACTATTTACGACGCCATCGATCAACCACTGTTAGCTCGCTCAACTAACGAACCGTGGACCTTCAGAACTTTCTGGGCTTTAATCATCTACCGATTGTTAAAACATTGTTTTTGGCTTATTGGAGCCAAGCAAACTAAGGGTTTTTTTTTATATTAAATTTTTTTTCTGTTTTGGTAGCTGATTAAAACCAAACAGACCAGGGGTACTGTAAAATGGTACAATGCTCTGAAGGGATGCCCGAAGGGATTTTGGTAAAAAGCTTGTCGCCTAGCCCATAAGTTTTTAAAAACCCTAGAAGAAAACTCTCAGAAGGCAAAAATCCTAACTGAAACCCCCAACATCCTTCAAATGCAAAGGTTTCTTTCTCGGCCATGACCACCGGCCTTCACTTTTTCTTTCTGGCGCCTTCCCCACTTTCCTCTCCTTTCCTCTTCTTCTATGGGCATGGCCACCCAACCGGAGAAGAAGGAGACGCAGCTGAAGACTACTGAGCTAACCGACAAGGAAAAAGAGCTACAATTCAATTTTTTTTTAAGTATATGGATGGGTTTAAATCTTCCCATCCGAAAGATTTGGTCCCGAAAACGAAGGAGCTGAAGATTGTTCTTCCGAAAGCTGTGAGGTTGTTTGTCATTTTTTTTTTTTTAGTTTGATTTATTATTTTTTTTCTTCCATTGGGCAGTCATTTTTTTGTTTGATTTATTTTTTTTCTCCCATTAGGCAGCCTTTGAAGCCACCTATGACCAAGTTGGTCGATATGTGGTATCATCTTGTGACCAAGTTGACGCGAGCCAAGTTGGATGCGGAGAGGAAAAGGACTATGAACAAGATACGGAAAAATCAGGTGATGAAAATTTTTTGCTTGTTTAGTTTATTAAATTTTTTTCCCATTAGCTAATTTTATTTTTGTTTTTTTTTAATTTTTTGTTTTGTTTTGTTTTGGCAACTGATTGAATGATGAAGTTTTCTTTCATCGTTCAATAATCAACTCAAAATCAGTCGCCAACTCTGAAGGTTTACAAAGATTAGAACAGGGTGACGAAATTGATTTTGTGGCGAAAGAGCAAGACGAGGTTGGGAGTAGTGAGTAGTGATGTCTAGCATGGGGAATGCCGGTAGTGATCCTTTTTTTTTACGCGTACCGGTGAAAGTGTTTTTTTTCACACTTTAGTAGGGAAAGTGTTTTTTTTTTCTAGGGAAAGTATTCTCCAAAAAGAAACAAGAGAAATTTAATAGAATATGCTAGTTTTTACCCATTATTCATAATTTTTTTGTGTTTCATGGGATTTACAAGTCATTTTGCATAATAACGCATGCATATAAGTACTTCATGACATTATTGGGATAAACAAATACTTCATGATATTATGTATGCATGCATAATAATGCATAATATGATTATAGAAGAAGAAATTGAAACTTATGGGATCATTGTTAATTTTAATGTGATGTTTATTCCAAAAGTTTATATGATATTAGATAAAATAAAACAATTTCAACAGTTTCTTACTCAACATAAACAAATTAAAGATAAAGAAGCTCAAATGTATTAGTTTAAGTAAATGATATGCAAAACATCATGTGATGTAATTCCTATGTTCTTTTATTTCAATTCTGAAGTTGCATTTTATTTCTAAGAAATTATTGAATTAGTTAATTAAAATCTTAAAGTCTTGTATTTACAATATAAATAAAAATGTATTATATCATTATCAAAAAATAATTTTAATACAAAATTTAAACTATTCAAATTTATTAAAATCATTTTACTATATTGTATATGAAAATAATTCTAAATTACAAATAATAAAAATAAAAATAAATATATCTTGAAAAATAAAATATGTTATAAAATATTATTAAAATAATAATTTTATTATTACAAGACTAAAATAATAAGATAATAGTAATATAATATTAAAATAATAGAATAATAGTAGTTACTATTCACATCTCCAAATTTGAATATGTGTGAATTGTGGATCTCTATATTTGGAGGTGCAATATTCACATCTCCAAAAATGGAGATGCAAAAAAAGTATAAATCTAAGTGGTTTAACACAAAAAATAAAGAATGGTTGGAGATGCTTTAACACAAGGAATCACTCGTCAAGTTTGCAATCTACCTTCACTCCATGTTTTAAATCTAAGTGGGAACAATTTTTGTAAGACGCCTCACATCAAGAACTCCTATAAGTTCGTAATCCCAAGACGAACTATCGTGTTTCGCCGAAATTCCAGAGCTTCCATCAAGTCTAAGAGAAATAGATATACACGGTTGTCCAACATTGTTGCCGCTGCAGAGTCATACCAAGTTATTTTTGCGTGGGATTTCTTTCCTTCGTGATCGAGCATTATTCAGTATAATTTTCATGGCATAGACCTCTTGATATGTACAGACATGGGACTTACATGTTAATTACTTTTGTACATGATCTTGAACGTGGGTTAATTTGGTTCATCTGATATATTTATTCCCGGTTCTCTACATGATGACAAGGGTATTAGTCTTCTTAATTCTTATTGATGGAAGTATTGGAGTTCCAGGCTGGATAAGACAATATCAAAATTTGGGAAATGAAGTAATAATGCAGCTTCCTCTCAATTGGCACGAGAATATTGATTTACTTGGATTTTCCTTGTTCTCTTTTCACGTTCCGGTTAATGTATTTAAGGAGCAAGCTGAGGATGAGTTGAAGGGCGAGGATTCCACCTCCTTGAAGTTTAAAATGTGAACTGAGTTTCCTTGGTGAGCAATTCGAAATTGTGGATGATCTCTTTTTGGATTACTTCTGTAGATGCTACAACAATGGTGAGGCATCAGATCAAATGTGGGTGGTTTATTATCCTAAGTTAGGTGTTAAGGAGATGTATCATTCAAATAAGTATAGATTGTTGAAGGCTTCATTTCGTGGTACACGTGTCAAAGTGGAAAAATGTGGCATTGGACTTATCTATGCAAAGTTGGACTGAGGCGTTCCCCAATGTTGGCATTGGGGGATTCTCTTAGGTATTTTGGTAACCCTGGATCATCAAGAGAAGGTACTATTCATAAAGTTAAAGGGCAGAAATGATGAAGGGAACAGAACTCAGCAGAGGAACATCATCCTGCTTGAGAGCTTTAATGGTGGGTAAATTTTGTACATGTTTTTCATTTTCAATTGTGTGTTCAGAGTCTTCAGACAATCAGACATAGTGCCCATAAGGCTATGGTGCAACAAGTATACATATATCAGATTTCTTCCAAACTATGTTTTAGAAATTTTAAATTTTCAGGTAATAGTATTAAAAGATATTTATATCTCTAATTTTTGAAACCGTAAAACAAATTTCTAAGAATTCTTGTAAATTGTATAAAAGTTATTATATATTAATATTTCTAGTTTGAAATATAAAACAAAAAATGCAAATGTGTTCAAATGAGATACTGAGGTCGGGTTTGAAAACTATTTTAAAAACAAAGTTCTAGAAAATAATATTCAAAAGCAGTTTTTAAAAACTCTTTTATTACATTGTTTTATAGAATGAGTGTAACTTTTGGGCCCCCGGATTCTAATTCCACTGATCTTGTACAACCTGCTTTCTGAGATTGAGATTTTTCTTCTTTTTTTTTCCCCAATGACTTGAACAGGTTTCAGTAATAACCTGAGAAGCAGCCAGGCTGATGGATGGTCGGAATCAAAAGCTTCTGTTATGTAAAGTTCATCTGTGAAAAGATGTGGATTGATGGGTGTTAAGGAGCTATAGTTATTGACAGGTAAAACTCAAACACCTTTATATTATATAGCAATCCTTGCTAAAAGATTTGATCACTGAAGAACTGCAGCAATCAATGCGTACATAAGGAAGGGGAAATCATTATTCATGAATCCAGACCCTTACTTTTAATCTAAAACATAAACATACTGTACGTACGTAAGAGCTACAAGCCAAACATAATTACAAGCAAGGAAAGGAGATTGAGAATCAGAGTATTGCAGTTGAGGATTTGGTCCCGGAGGGAACATGCCTCCCACACATTATTCCGAGGGGAATCTTGTCATATAAAGTCCTCAGGAGTTTAGTGCCAGAATGGTTCTTTTTAAAAAATAATAATTACATGAATAGATTTTTTAAACTTTGGAAGAGAGAAGAATATCTATATCTACCAAAAGCAATGCCTGCAGGTTATGTGCATAAAAGGCATGTGTTGATTCTCCATTCTTTTTACTTAGATTGTGCAAGACAAGACCATCAATCAATACTCACCATAAGAAAAGTCTACCCCTTTGTGGGTTCAAAATGATCCTTTTATAAGAAAAAATATTTATTTTAGGTCACTTTTAAAACTTTTATTCAAAATGACTTTATACAAAGATATTAGATTTTTATTTTTAAATTTAATATAGACATAGCTAGAATATGCCATTTCAAATTTAAATCACTGCTTGTAACTATGAATTTAATTCAAAAATAAAACCATAGTTTCTAACTATAACTTTAGTTTAAAAATAAAGTCACAATTTCTAATTGCGCTTCTAACTTGTATGAAAAAAAATAAAAAAAATCGAATATCTTTTATATGTGGCATACAAGGGCTATGTTGAATAATAATTTAAAAAACGACCTAAAATAATTTTTTTTAAGGTAAATATGGTTTTAAAATAAATTTTTAATACCACAGTCAATGAATATGATTTTAAAAATTTATCTTAAAATCGTATTCAAGAATCTCATTTTGAAATTACCCAAAAACCGCATTTGTTAACACGGCTTTAAAATTCACTTTATAACAACTTTCACTAACTTTGATTTTACACGTAAATGTTTATTTATACGAAAAGAAGACTAATTTTTTTAAATATTTTAAAAACAAATCTATTCATTTTTAAAAAAAAAAAAAAAACGGTGTTGGCTATAAACTCATCGAAAGCGTCTACAGGATTTTAAGTACTTTTAGCCGACTGTTATGATAATGGAGCACCAAATCTATGCCGTTGAAACGAAGACCATTAATTCTGTATGCATTCCATGATTTTCATTGACTAGAGTCAATGTTGGTAAGCACATAATCTAGTAGCTAGATGAAAGGAGAAAGATTGAGTGGAAACAAATGAAACATATCTAGTAAATGAAAGGGGAAAGGTTCCCCTCATTATGTGATGGTCGGCCCGTCGTCGGCATTCCCATTTCGGCTTAAACCGGTGGTTTCAACTGAACCGGGCGCTGCGGTCCGCAAAAACCCCCCATCCAATTTTTTTGGTAGAACCTAGGGGGGCCCACCTTCTGACATTGAATGAGACCTGCACACTGCCCAAAGCATTCAGCATTATGAGATTATTGATTTGCCAAAGCTACAATCTTACGTTTAAAATTTAGAGTTACTAAGTTTGAAAAGCAAACTAATCCCTAAATTAGTGCATGTGGTATTATGTTAAGGGTGTTGTTATACAACACAAAAAAGTCATTATAAATTTATAACAGTAGTGATTTTTATCATTTATTATAAATGATGGAAAAAAGTAATTAATTGGTATTTATGCCATTTAACTTTTACACTTTTCTAGTTTATCCTTAAAAAATTTTATATTTTTAAAAATAGTGTATAACATCATGGTGTTACCAAACATTTTCTTTATCTTAAGTCAATAACTATCGTATTATCTATTTTTAAAATATATTAAATAATTTTAAATATATTAATAATTTTTTTTAAATAATCTATTTTATATTTAAACTATTAATTTAAACATTATTTCTTTTTATTTTTAAAATATATTAATAATTTTTTTTAAATAATCTATTTATATCTAAAAACTATATTAGTTTTTAAACATTATTTTTATTTTCAATTTTTTTAAATAATCTATTTATATTTAAAACTATATTAGTTTAAACATTATTTTTATTTTTAAAATATATTAATAATTTTTTTAAATAATCTTTTTATATCTAAAACTATATTAGTTTAGACATTATGAAAAGAAAATTTCATTTAGAAGTGAGCCCGTGAAACAACAATAATGAACCCTTGAACTCAGGTTTGAGGATATAGGAACTCGAATCATTCCACTACCTGTAATTTGAAACAAAACTTATCTATTTTAATGCCAAAAAATTTAGATTTTATCCATTTGTAATTCAAATAAAACTTTTTTGTTGTATAAATACTTGATACCAAATAATATATTATTTTATGTTATATAGTTACACAATAAGATTTTTTTTTCATTATTTTTCAATATATTTTGATATTTAAACATTATTCATATTTTATTTAATAAAAATTTAAAATATTAATGTATTATATAAATAATAACAAATATTATATATATATATATATATATATATATATATATATTTTTTTTTTTTTTTTTTTAATTTTGAGGATATCATCGGTTCGAAAACATAATTCAATCTTCGATCCAACATCATGAACCAATAAATTTTTTTATTCACTAACCAGATTTTTAAAACATTGGTATCACCTGCCCAACTTGAACAAAGGAGGCCTACGTGAGATCCATTATTTTCTACTTATTTTTATTTATTTACTTTTATCTTCACTATTATTTTATTATAATTGTGAAAAAATGTGCATATATTATAGTTGTGCTAAAAGATACAATTAGTTCAAATAATAACAATGAAAATGCAAAAGAATTTTATTGAAATGGGTAATAAGTATAAAGAAAAAAATAGATATTAGGATGAAAAAATAGTGGGGGGAAGAACAAGAAAAAGAGAAAATAAATATAGCTTTTAAAACATTGGTTCTATTAAATTTTAAGATTACTTTATTGGGATGGCCAATAATTATAAATTTAAATGTTAAAAGAAATAATAAAAAATGTACTTGCAAAATATTCATTCATAAATAATCAAGTCATTAATTTTACATTTGATAGTCACACTTTATAGATGGCAAACAAAACTAGTCCTATATTGTTTTTAACTTCTTCCTTTATTTTATGATCCTAATTAATTATAGGTTATAAAGGTATTTAGTTTCATTCACCGAGAGACATTTTTGGACATATTAGATGGAATATACAAGATTCTAATATGATTTTTGACTAAAATATTTTTGTGATTTAGATCTATTACAATATTTGTAATCTTCAAATGGTTTTAGGGGCTATTGTCTCTATTTAAAACTTGTATCAGTGTTTTCCATGTAGTGATTTTTAAATGATTAACTACTGTTTTTTTTTTTAATAAATTTGTTTTAAGCTCATGGGCATGGAGAAGAATGCATTCATTCACTCATACTAATGATTTCCATGGAGAAGTTTGTTGGAAGGATGCTTTGAATCCCTATTAGGAATGTTTATTTTAGGAAAGTAATTGTAATCTTTGAATAACTGATTTAGTTCCTTTTCATGGCTATAAATTAGGAGTTAGTTTCCTTTTCGTTCTCTCTCTAATTGTATATATGAGTCTTATCACCTCTCATATAGAATATACGATTTTCTAGCTAGGTATTCAAAAACCTATCATTTCCACATGGTATCAAAGCCATAGGCTCGTTTCTCGCATCATAATCCTATCCTAGACTTTCATTTTCTGATTCAGCCTATGTCATTGTCATCGTGCCTTGTTCCAACTTGGTTTTAGGTCCCAAAGCAAAGCATTCTTTTTGCTGTTTTCTCCTCTATTTTCTGCCATATTTCTAATTTATAATTTAGAGAACAAGCCACCATGTCTGCCGCATCAAGTGTGAGTGATTCCGATTCAAAGAGATCCTCCCCTAATCTCTTGTCTCACGATAGTCTCTTCGTTTGACCTATCACCACCCACAAACTCAATGGAGAAAATTATCTCCAATGGTCATAATCAGTTAAGCTCTTCATTAGAGGGTGAGGAAAGATCGGGTTTTTAACTAGAGTAACGCAGAAACCGAAGGAAGGTCCTGAAGTATTGAGATATGGGAATTTGAGAATGCCTTAATCATGTCATGGCTTACAAATTCAATAGAGCCATCAATCAGCATAACGTACATGTTTCTTGCTACCACTCAAGAGATTTCGGCTCAGGTTTATGAAATTTCTACGCAAATTCAGAATACAGAACAAGGCCATTTAAGTGTCTTACAAAATTACAACACTCTTAGAACCATGTGGCAGTAGTTGGATTTATTTTATGACTTTGTCCACAAGACAATGCCATATTCAAGAGAATGATCCAAAAATAACATGTTTTTGCTTTCTTGGCTAGTTTGAATAATGAACTTGATGAGGTTCATGGAAGAATTCTTGGATAAGAGGTCTTGCCATCCACCCGAGAAGTGTGCTATGAAGTTCAAAGGTAGGAAACTAGAAGGAACGTTATGTTGGGTAAGGAAACTCAAGAGACTACTGAAACATAATCATCAGCACTAGCAGCCAAAATTAATTGATTCTCTAATGCCTCAAAAGGAGGATACAACACTCGAAGTAAAAAGGGAAATATGCTATGGTGTGATCATTGTAAAAAACCTGGTCACACTCGTGAGACTTACTGGAAGTTGCATGGAAAGCCTCCTCGTTTGAATAACGGACAATATGATCAAGTGACCAACAAAGCTCTTCAAACGACCTCAAAAGAATCAACACCTGAAAGTTCTCTAGTTTCCCTCAATAGATAACAATTGGAAAGTCTCATGAAACTTGAATTCCACTTCATGTCCATCTGCTTCTATTGCACAAAAAGGTAATTTTCCTCGGTCCTTTAGTGTGGTAGCCGAGGATAAAACTCATTGGATCCTAGATTCTGTTGCCTTAGATCACATGACAGGTTGTTCTTCACTCTTCTCCACATATACTCCTTGTGCTTGTAACTTGAAAGTAAGGATTGTTGATGGTTCATTAGCCATTGTATCAAGGAAAGGGTCAATTATTTTTTCAAGAAACATGACCTTAAAATTTGTGCTTCATGTCCCTTTAATTACATGCAATCTGTTGTCCATTAGTAAACTCACTCATGATCAAAATTATGTGGCTAAATTTGGTTCTTCCTCATGTCAATTTCAAGAGCTGGTTTCAAGGAAAGATGATGGCAATGCTGTGGGCAAGAGTGTAGAGGACTTTACTACCATGTACGAAAGACCTGGCAGACAAAAATCCAACTGTAAATCTTTTTATGTTTCCCTTTATTTGAAAATACGTCATGTTTGCAATTCATAGACTCAGCCACACTAGCTTTCCATACTTGAAATTTTATTTCCATCTCTTTTCAATAATAAAGATCCCTCTTCCTTTCAGTGTGAGGTTTGTCAACTCTCTAAACATCATCATGTTCCTTTTTTAGCCCAGTCATATAAGCATTCCACTCATTTCTCAATGATACATAGTGATATTTGGGGTCCTTCACGAACAAAAAAAATTTTTAGGGCTAGATGGTTTATTAACTTTATGAATGATTATACTAGACTATGTTGGGTATATCTCTTGAAGGAAAAACATGAAGTAAAGCGGGTTTTTAAAACCTTTCACTCAATGGTCAAAACCTAATTTCAAACTCAAATCGAGATTCTTAGAACAAATAATAGGAGTGAGTATTTCAAGAATTCTCTTGGGGGCATTTCTTAAAGGAGAGGGAATCATTCATCAAAGTAGTTGTGTAGATATTCCACAACAAAATGGGTTGACGGAAAGAATAAACAAACACTTACTTGAGGTTGCTAGGTCCTTAATACTCACCACTAATATGCCAAAACCTTGTGAGGGGAAGCTATTCTCGTTGTCTCATTTCTCATTAATAGGATGCCTACTAGGGTCCTAGGATACAAGACTCCTCTCATGTCTAAAATGTCAACAAATCGCTAAACAATTTATCACTTAAGATATTTGTACCTCATTTGTTCATATTCATTCTCATAATCATAAATTTGACCCAAGGGTCATTGTAAATGTTTTTCTAGAAATTCACCAACAAAGAAAGGATATAAGTGCTTTGATCCAAAAACTAAGAAGATGATTTTTAGTATGGATGTTTCTTCTAGAGAATCAAATTTTACTACCAAACTCAATTTTGTGGGAGAATGTTTGTAACACTCTCAAATTATACCCCTAACAAATTTTATAACATGTTTAGGGTATAATAAAAGTAATAGTATATTTGTCCGGAATAAAATAAAGATAAAATAAAATAAGTAAGAACGTGGATTTAATACAATAGTTAAGGGTAAATTACTAAGTTGTCAATACAGGACCTAAGGGTCATAAGTTAATAAGTTCATATGCCAAAGTAGAAATATGCATAAGTTAAAACAAGAGTAATAGAGAGTTGGAGGACCAAAGAGTAATAAAAGAAAAGATATTAGAATGAAATAAGGATGATAATTGTGGAAGAGACAAGTGGCTTAAAGGAAGAGGGAGGAAGCCTCTTCGACCGAGCTTTAAATAAAACGATAAGACCAAAATAAATATCTCATTTTTATCTTGGAGAAAGGAGAGCAACACGCTAAGAGAGAAGAGAGAAGAAAGGAAGAAGAAGAAGAAAAAGAAGAAGAAGAAGAAGCAAAGAAGATCACAGGTATGGAATTGAGTATGGGTATGGATACGTTTATGTTGTATGGAAACTATGGGAGCAAGGAAAGTCTGCTTGGTCTAGAAAGTTTAGATACATGGTTTAGAACCCTATCTTGTGTACTGTTTGGGTTTGGGAACTCCTAAACCTATTTCGGGATAGGGTTTAGCTTGAGAAACCTGCTCCTATTTACGCACTACTGAAGGGTCTAGCCAGTAAGTTTGAACTGAAGTAAATTTTTCGTATTTTGATCATATATACGTAGTTTGACCTTAGAATGGGTTTCGGTCATAACAAAGGGAATTTGGCAACAAGTCCTTCTGTAATTGTAGCCACATCAATGAACTTGATGTTAGGCTTTGAATTTCTCACTCGACTCCCGCAGACCAAGTTATGGTCTTTTATCGAATAGTCAAATGGGTGGAGGTCGCCCATGGGGAGGTCGGTCCAAATAGAGGCTCGCACACTCATGCAAATGCAGGTTAGCACACCTCATCCATTAGGAGGTCACAGACCTCGTCCCGAAGAGTCAACTCACCTCAGAGAGGCCAACCTGGCCGCTAGCCGCCTGGTCCCGAAGAGCTCACCACCCCGTAGAGGTCAACCTCGGCTGGCCAGTCGCCGTCCTCGAAGAGCTCACCGTCAGCTCAGTCGCCATTCGTTGACTCACGCATGACCTCCAACTCTAAGGTCATATCTCCTTTGTTCAACTCCGACTAGGGGTGTTCGGGACTCTATGGAAAGCTCATTGAGTCAAGAATACATTCATATGCCTCGAGTGAGGATATTAAATGTCGCACTCCAGGTGTTAGACTGAGATCGTCACTAGCTCAGCCACGCTCGTGCCGCCTGTCTGCTGACTCACGTGATGACCTACAACTTCTAAGGTCATATCTCCTTCGCTTGAACCTCGATTGGGTGTTCTCGACTCTATGGAAAGCCCATTGAGTCAAGAATACATTCATATTCCCGAGGAGGATATTAGATGTCAGACCGAGGTGTTAGACTGAGCTCGTCACTCAGTTCGCCTGTCGTACTGTGTCACCGTCTGCTGACTACGCATGACCCTCCATCTTCTAAGGTCATAACTCCTTCGTCTCGAACTTCAATTGTGTTCTCGACTCCTATGGAAGCCCATTTCAGTCAAGAATCCATCCATGGTGCCTGAGGAAGATATTAGATGTCAGACTGAGGTGATAGATAGAGCTCATCCGTGAACAACCAGCCTGGGCCGGGCCTGTCGCCTGTCTAGGTTGATCACGCATGACCTCCAACTTCTAAGGTCATAACTTTCGGGCTCGAACTCCGATTTGAGTGTTCTTGGACTCTATGGAAAGCCCATTGAGTCAAGAATTCATCAATAGATAGCTTGATAAAATTGGAATTCATATTAGTTCCAGAAATCATGAAAAACAGTAGGCTTTGCAGGTAACTATAGTTATTCATATTATGAATTCATAAATAGCTTATAAGCATACATGGGAAGGATAGTTATTTATGCATCTAATGCGATATGAACAATGCAAAAATATGAAAAATGATCAGATGAGATATCCATATGATTACCGAATGACAATAATTATTCGAATATGAGGTATATACTGAACATAAAATACATATTGGATTGTCTCAAGGAACCCGGTAGAGGGACAGATGGGCATGCCTATTGGTGGAAAACAAGTCTGCAAAGATACAAGTTCGATATCGAGGCCTCATGGTCGACGACATAGATCCCGTTTGATCACTTGTGGCCTAAAGGGTCACCACAAATACTTCTGCCCTCATGGATGGTCACCGCCTCTCAGACATGGATGATACCTTCGGCCCTCATGGACCACTGCTTAACATGTTGAATACAACGCCTCTGGCCCTCATGACCACTATTTCATACAAGCGGAGTACGCGCCTTCTCGCCCTCATGGTTTCTCGTGATCCACTTCTAAGGCTTGCGTTAAAATGAAACATAAAAAGAAAATGATGTATGTGCAAAATGAAATGAAGAGAATATGAGAAGCATAGCATCGCTTATGTGATGATAGTATACAAGCATAAGAACAAGAAGTAAAATACAAGATGATGAAAGTATATGGATGATGATAAGAAATGGAACCGGTTATGATAAGTATATATATGAGAAATGATAAGAATCAGAATCAAGAGATGTTACATGCATTTGTATAGAAGTGTGCACCTTAGTAGAGGTCATCCATGTATTAATTCCTACTCAAGCGTAGTTTCTAGCACGTGAAACAATCCGTAGGTGCCAGTAAGAGGAAGCCGCAGGACCTAAGCAATCCACATCACAGTGAAAGGCCACATCAATGTGTCCACCGAGCACTCAGTCTATTTCAGATATGAAATTCTGTAAACAATGTAATATTGTAAATGTGTTAAACACTTCCATATATGGAGCTTGTATATATATTTTGTAATCCGCTGCTACATAATATAATACAAGCACTGTTTAAATGATATATGAATGAACTAGCTTAAAGTTTATATGTGAAGGAAAAAAAAAAAAGAGCTGCACTCTCACTGACACCCTATGCCGCAGTTGTGGCGCTACACGCTACTACAAAAGAGTTTTTGAATTTTTTTATACTTCCTACTCCATAAAGTTCCACATACATCCACCAATTCCTACTTCTTCCTTCAAACAAATCAAACTCTAGCCAAATTTATCAACTCTATCAACTCTTACCCTACACCTCCTCTGTTCACCCATTTCTCTCCTTTTCCCTATTTCAAACCAAAGTAATTCCCATTGTTGTGTCACTTTAGTCCATCCGCTCCACTAAGAATCGAATTAGATATGCAAAGTCAAAATTACTTGTTTATGAAATGAAATATAAAAGGAAAATAGAAGGAATTCACACACTTAATTAGAACTAGTCGATGGATGCACGGTTATTGATGATGGGAATCGAACTCTCTTCGAAATCATGCTTGAAAGTGAAAATCGGGCAGTCGACACCTCTTGAGGATGCTGAATATTCCTATTGCTCTTAGAAAAGGAAAAGAGCGAGTACTTCTCACCATTTTTAGACTACATGTGCTATAACGATTTGTCTCATTATTGGGCTTTTGCAGCTAATATGACAGTGCCATGACTCCTAAGTCAATCAAAGCATTGAGTATTCCATAATGGAGAGCACCAGTTATGGAGGAGATCAAAGCATTGGAAAATAATAGAACTTGGGAGTGCGTGCCAATACCAAAGGGAAAGAAAACAATGGGGTACATGTGGGTATTCACAGTTAAGTATAATTCAGATGGTTCAATCGAAAGGCTCAAGAATGCCTTTCTGAATGGGGAATTGGAAGATGAACTTTTTATGGACACTCCCCTTGGTTTTGAAGATGCATATGTTATTGATATTGTTTTCAAACTAAAAAAATCCATGTGTGGATTGAAACAATCTCCTAGAGCTTGGTTTGATCGTTTTTCAAAGACGGTGAAGAAACATGGCTACAACTCAAAGTGATCATACATTGTTTAGGACGTCTCAAGATGAGAAGATCTTAGTCCTACTTGTGTATGTTGGTGATATTCTACTTACAAGGGATGATACAAGCTGAAGAAAGGCGAAGAAGGTTACAGCCAAAGAATTTTGAAATCAGATCTTGGACCTGAAGTACTTTGAGTATAAAGATTGCAAGATAAAAAAAAAGGATTTATATTGTCACAAAGGAAGCTATATCATTGACTTGCTTAGAGAGACAAGTTTTGGAAAGTAAACCAACAGATACCCCAATTGAAGAGAATCACAAGCTAGGGTATAAGAAGGGAGAGGTCTTTGTTGATAAAGGAAGATATCAAAGGTTGGTGGGGGCGTTTAATTTACCTGGCTCATACAAGAACCAATATTGCCTATGTCGTAAGTGTGGTTAGCCAATTTATGCATGAGCCTTATGAGGAACATTTAGGAGCAATTCACTGTATTTTGAGATACCTCAAGGGAATGTAAAACCTGGGTAAATTTGAACTTTTCCCAAAAAAAGGGCAAAACGGTAAATTGCCACTACGGTACGGGTTGCAAACATCAATTTTTCTATATCTCATATGACAAAATGGACCTCACCGTTAGATTCATCTTGTGAAATCTAGTTACCTAGACGAATTTCGTCGGATTTTGAGATAGTCAGATTTTTCACTTTTTTGAAGCGACAGGTGTCTGGTGACCCAAAAAAAAAAAAGGATTTTTAGGAAAATTATGAGAGTTGGAAAATAATTTAAATAAATTTCATATAAAATAATTTGAACTTAAATCAGGAAGGAATAGATCGCAGGCAGACGGGCTTAGAAAGTCGTCGACATGTGGCTTGATGTGGGCTTGAGTCGCTGCAAGACTTAAGATAAGGTTAGAACAAAATCAGATTTTTGGGATGAAAATAGCTCATTTTCTGGTTTGGCCGTGGGAGAGAGAGAGGGAGAGAAAGAGAGAAGTCCAAGACTTCTTTTGACGATCCTCGGAGTTCCGTCGGTCAGAATTCGTCGAGCCAAGACTAAAGTTCATCACCTCGAAGAGGGCTATGCGTGTGTACCAAAAACGAAGAGTTTCACTGAAGATCCAAAGGAGGAGATTTGGAGAAATCAAAGGTTTTAGACTTAGAAGGTTTTCTTGAGGCCTCCTACCTTTTCTACTACTCTTCAAGAGGTAGGGATTCTTCCTACTTTGGTTTTATTTCTATCATTTAAATTTGATTTTAGTGGGATTGGCCTGTAGATGTCCCTGAGGGTTGTTTGAATTTGTTTAAAAACAATTTTATGGTCGTTTTACTTTTGTGGTTGGTTTTATGGGTTGATTGTGATTGTTTGCATGACATGTTCAAAGCATTGTTTAGGAGTGTGTTTGGATTAAAAATACAGGCTAATGAAGGGCTGTTTGGGGGCGGGTACATACCTTGTTTAAGGGGCTATTTGAAATTGAGTTTATGGTCCATTTAAAGGCTGTTTAGGAACCATTTGGGAGCCGTTTGGGGTTGTTTGTGATTTGTGGGCATTTTGTATGTCACATTTTGCCTTGAGGGTTAAAGGTGTTATAGCTTGATTTTGTAATAACATGTTTGGTTGTTGTTGTTTGATAAAATGTTAATATATGTGTTTTAATATATTGACATTGGAATGAGTGTTTATTTGGAAATTATATGCATATGATACGATTGTCCATGACACATGATGAATTGTGTAGTTTAAATTGCCCATGTGACATTCATTACACATGTAACATGACATTGACATGCAATTGTGCATTACATTGCATATGCATGGGGACATTGCATTTCATGGGTGTGAGTGCCTAGTTAAGATCAACCATCATATTTGGTGATTGATAAGTGGACTAGGTACCGTTGGACGAAGTTCAACAGAGTCGCACGATTGCATGACATGGAAAAACTTATGTCGGGTAATATGAAGAAATTTAAACACTCCCTCGGTGCATTCTGATTCTTGGTTCCTTACTCAGACGATGAAAGTCCACAAAAAGTGTATCTAGGCGTGCGGAGTCTGTGGTGTGACCTCAAAAATCTGCTGCCCAGAAAGACACATGGTTTTGTTTATAAATTGATCATTGGATGAAACTCACCAATGAATTTTGTACACATTGACATTGCATTATTAATGATGAGAGTCATTAAAGATTTGGGAATGGTGCATGGGTATTCATCACATTTCACTTACTTGCCGTTATGTAGAATTCAAATCTAGGGTACCATATTTTACTTGGAATGTTGGCTGTGAATATGAATTGTCAAGTGTGAACATTGCATGTGCACTTAGGTGGGGAGTAGCCTCTGTAGGAATTACTCTATTGGGCGTGACTCACCCTATAAGGGAAAACATTTCGGGTGCGAGATATCTGCCGGTGGAGCTGACTTTCATCGGGCGCAGTGGCAGGCTTGTGGCTTTTATAATTCTTTTTGTAACTTTTTTTGTAGAACAAACTAGTTTTGGCATGTAATTTTATGCAAAAGAGTTGTATTTGAATTAATATGGATTTTTTATGTATAATTAGTCCACCTTACTTAGGCTCTGCCTGCTTTTAGGCGAACCTTAGGGACTTCTTGGCGTATCTTTCATTTTCTGCTGGAGTTTGTACATTAGGTTTTGGGTAGGGTTACCCATACGAAGGAGACTTTGTCTGGTTTTGGTAAAATTATGGATCCTAGTAAATGGGACTCAACGGTGTGGTATTGAGTTACCACGACATCACGAGGTTTTCATGGGGATGGGTGATGATGAACCCTCGAATTTTAGGAGTGCAGAGCCCAGAAGGACTTCTTTTTAAAAAAATGATTCAAGGGAAGATAGAGGCGACTCTTGATGTTGATTGGAAGGCTGAGTCGACTGATGATAGAAGGTCTACTACTAGGTATTGTACATTTATATAAGGTAACCTAGTGACTTGGAGGAGTAAAAAGCAACCAGTGGTAGCAAGAAGCAACGTTGAGGCTAAACTTTAAGCTCTTGCATACGGAATATGTGAACTTCTATGATTAAAAAGAATCATGTATGAGGCTTCTCTTCAAAGCCATCCTATCTTTGTTGTCTTTGTGTGAGAAGTTAGCAATGAGTATTACTCACAATCGACTCTACCGCAGCCTTACAAACACACTTAAAGTAGATAGACATTTCATTAAAGAAGATTGAAGAAGAGCTTGTGTGTTTGCCTATGTACATCGAGGGACAACTTCTTGATTTCTTAACCAAGACTTACCTGACTCATATTTGAAGAACACTTATCCAAGTTAGACATGATTAATATCTTTGGTCCAACTTGAAAAGAGTGTTGGAAGGATGCGTTGAGTCCCTATTTGAAATTGTTTTAGGAAGTAATTATAATCTTTAGCCCCTTGACTAATCTAGTACCTTTTCATGGTTGTAAATTAGGAGTTAGTTTCTTTTTTCATTATCTATCTCTCTCTCTCTCTATATATATATATATAGATATACGAGCTAGGTATTCAAAAACCTACCGTTGAGTACATATTTTGTACTAAAATCGATCAAAAGTCAGTTTATCATTCAATCCTTAGGTGCTTAAACATTTCCAAGGAAGTTTTAGAAATATATGGTGAAGTTTGCAAAAGATATAATAAAGCCTCCCAGATCTAATGGAAGTAAAAATGAGATTTTATTTTTATGACCAAATTAATAAGACAAAATTTTGAGGTAATTATTAACATATAAACATCCTTTTGTTTAATTTGCTTTTTATAGCATCTGTGATTTTATATTGTTTTATATGTACGGTGAAATTGGTTTCATCAAAAGTACCCTCATTCCTCATTCGCCGTATCCCAATAACATTTTTTTTTAGATCTGCTCCTGCTAATTTCTTTGTTAAAATAATAATTAACTTATCATTTTAATTTTCTTTAACATGGATATTATTCAGCTTTTATTGCTTATTCATTACTAGAGATTTATAACATAGAAATTCGTGAAATATAGGTGTTTAGATTTTAAAATAATTGTGCACAGGGAGAAGAATAATCTTCAAAAATCTATTTGGGCAAGCATTTGACATCCTAGAATCATGGTTTTTAATATTATAGTAAGATACTGTAGACCCTCGTATTGCTTTGGGGCTATTTGGGCAAGCATTTGACATCCTAGAATCATGGTTTTTAATATTATAGTATGATACTGTAGACCCTCATATTGCTTTGGGGCTATTTGGGCAAGCATTTGACATCCTAGAATCATGGTTTTTAATACTCGAGTATGATAATGTAGACCCCTATATTGCTTTGGGGCTCTTATAACTCTTTGGGCTATTGGGAATCTATGAGCTGGTTTTTTTAAAAAGTTTTTTTAAAGCCAGTTGATGTTTGACACTTGGAGAAATGTGGTGACCTTGATTTTAGTGTCTCATTTTGAAGTGGTATAAAAAGAAAGCTAGTCATGGTGAGAAGGGCAACTAGAGGTTTTTTTGGGAAAAAGTAGCGAAGGGAGGCAGCCATCATTGGGAAAAAGAGAAAAAAAAAATAGAGAAGAGGGGAGAAGGCAAGGAGAAGAATCACAAAGATTGTGGAAGACTGAGAAGAAGGCTAAAGAGGGTGGACCATATAGGGCTTTTGGTAAGAGTTTTGGTTCTCATGTTTCCTCTCTGTTCCATTCTTTACTTATTGTCTTATTAATTTCTGGATACTGGGTTTGTGATGCATGAGAGCATGGAAACTCATTATCGATCTCAGCTCTATATACTGAACGTTTGTCTTCATGTTTTATCTTATTAGGTCAGTTAGGCTTATTTTGATTTTGATCTCATTTAATGAATGTTACATCTAAAGCCCGAATGATGTAGATCGTTGTGACTTTTGATTGGTTCCATGGCGACAACAGAAAATTAAATTAAAAAAAAATAATGTTCTCTAGAAATTTTTTTAAGAACAACGAAAAAAAAGTATATATGAAGGAACTTAATTATGGAAATATGATTTTTTTACATTTTTTTTCTACGAAGTTACTTTGTATTTATAAATAATGTAAATGTTTCTAAATTCCCATCCACGTTTTAATTTTTTTATTAAAAATAAATAATTTATTTCTTAAGAACTCGAATTACGAATGGCCGACACTTAGGGTGGGCCACCACTCCCTTTATTTATTCCTCCTCACAGGCTGAAATATGATCAGCTCTTAATTTTCTTGCTATTTTGTGGCAGAAGCAACTTAACGATGGCTTCCACAGGCAATCAAACACCCTCTTCTTCTTCTTCAGCTTCGATTCCTATATGGAAATATGATGTTTTCTTGAGTTTCAGAGGTGAAGACACTCGAGAGAATTTCACAGATCATCTCTTTACTGCTTTAACCGAAAGAGGAAATCACACCTTCAGAGAAGATGAAGAAATCGAAAGAGGAAGTGAGATTGCACCAACAGCTCTTGAAATCTATTGAAGAGTCAAGATTTTGCGTAGTCGTTTTCTCAGAAGGTTATGCTCATTCAACATGGTGTTTGGATGAACTGGTGAAGATCACTGAGTGTGTGAAAGAAAATGGGCAAACAATTATTCCAATTTTCTACCATGTAGATCCATCTGATGTACGGAAACAAACAGGAAGTTTTGAAGAAGCGTTTGTTAATCTTGAAAAGCAAAATAAGGAAAAGGCAGAGAGATGGAAAAATGCCTTAAAGGAAGCAAGCGATATCTAGAGCATGGGTAGTTATAATTCTCCTCTCCTTATTTTTCATTTAAAGATTTCTCCTCATTTTTCATTTAAAGTTTTCTCTTCATTTTTGGTTATTCTTCACTGCAACTAAAACAACAATAACAATAACGGTATCCACCCAGGCTATCAGTCTCGTGAAAAATATAACAATTTCTAGAATTGATGGATGTTACTGTTGGTAACTTATGTTAAACATGTAATGGATTGAGTGGGCAAAGGTGGCATTTCAGAGAGACAATAAACGTCTCCTATTTATCTTAATGCTCATGTTGGATTTACAAAATATTGAAGTCAATTTCATGCTCTTCCTCCTATGCTCTCCTTTGATTATTATATCGGTTGTTCTTGATTAACATGGATTATATATATGATGTTAGGATAGGGTTTCAGGCTCAGCGGGCCAGTTGGGCTCACTCCATGTCTTTTCTTTTTTTTGAAAAAACATATAATATAACTCTATTTATAATATATATTTTGTTAAAAGTTTATTATATAAGTCAAATAAATGTGTAATTTAATTGTTGCATTAAATTTTAAGCTAGAGGGAGGTGTTAGAAAAAAATTTTTAATTTTAATTCTTGTCTCTTGGACCCACTCGTCCTGGGCTTACCAAGCTCACCAGTCCTAGGTCCGCAGAATACAAGGACCGTGGGTTAGATCACAGGCCTAAACAATATGCAAAGCTTGGCCAGGCGATTCGACCCGGCTCAATGGAGACCCTAGAGAAAACACATAAAAATAGTGACAAAATGTAATATTTTATTTTATTCTCTGTTATATCAATTTTCATTTACTATCTTCTTTTGTTGAATACGATATAGGGAGAGTTATGACTAACGGCTATCGAATTGTCATAACTTCTATATGTAATTAGATTGCCTTTTTAACATCTGTCATGCCCCACTATCTAAAACTATGGTATAAAATATGAATAAGGATCATGCAACCCATAATTTTAAAACTTCAGGTGATTAAAGAACTTTAAATGTTTTAACCCAAAATTCCCATTTGAAATATTTCAGATCTGAATTGGAAAGTTCAGATCTGTCTTGTCTATGGACATTATTATGCTAAACTTTTGAGTATGGAAAATAAACTATTTTTGGAAGTCTTAAATTTGAAAATAAGAAGCGACATTTTTGTTGTTTTCTTATCACCAATACTTAATGTAATTATTTCATTTTAGAAGCTTGATCTTTGAGGATGTTACTTGGACGAGCTGTTTGTAAAAATAACAATAATAAAGAAAATTAAAAAAACAGACAGTAAAACTATCAATTTATAACTAAAATTTTAAAAATTAGGTTTTGAAAATGTCTTTGATGATATTTTTTCTATGGGAAAAAGGAAGAAGAGGTGGAACATATTCTGATCCACTGTCCACCAATTTGAGGGCAGTGGACGGATCTTCTTTTTGCTTTTGGTGCAAGTTAGGTTCCTTTTTTTTTTGTCAAAGATCTCATGAAAGCTGGCCAGCTTCGTAGGAAAAGTAGAGAATCTACTGTGGAGGAAGCTTGATGCAGTTAATTATAACATGGTCCATTTGGAAGAAAGAAATAAAGTTGTCTTTTAAAGATCTTAGTTTTTCTCGACCCTCACTAAAACACTTAATCATCCGCTCTCTCTTTGCTTGAAATTGGTATATTCAATGTGGATATCTATTTTATTGAAGCGCTTTGTTCAATTTCTATGGCTATGCTTAGGAGCTAGCTTTTGTTTTTTCTGAGTTGGTTTGTGTTGTTTTCTAGCTCTCTCTCTCTCCCTTGGCCTCTTGTGCCTTTTTTGTATACTCCCTGGATTCGTTTTTTCTTCTATGATATTTCTCTTTACCTATCAAAAAAAAAAAAGGGGATAATTAATTATTTGTATTGAAAATGTGAGTGTCACTAAAATTCCACATCACCCACTCCTACGCACAACTTAAGTTGCATACCTTAGGCTAAAAGAAATCACGTGCAACTCAACTTGATGTTTTTATGTGGCCCTACTGCCTATACCCTGAAATTTTTTCGTTTCCATATTTTCTCAAATATTTGAAATTTTAAACCTTAGAAATGTATTCATAATTGAAACTTAAAAATTCTTATACACAAAATGAATTTACACATTTTAGGAACTATAAATTCATCAACCGAATTCATATATGCAATAATATCAAAATTATCATGACAACACCAACCAATTCAAAACATTCAGATACGTAAGATTCACTTCAAACATGATCAACAAAAAACCTGTAATCTTCATATAATTTTGTTGGTATTTCTCCTCATTTAGGGTCTTTAACCCTAATTTACCTTATCCATGTTCTTTAAGGACTCTTACCCAGGGAACAATTCCACCTATTATGTGTTTTCAAGTCGATTATTGTGGTGCCTTTAAATCAACTTTTTTAGTGCCTACAGTTCCACCTATTATTCTCCAGGTTGATCATGATGTGTATCAAGTTAGTTCTAATGAAAAAACATAGTTTATTTCCACAATGAGTAACAATTCTCAGGTTATCAATCATCATGCTTTTAATTCAATCATTGTAATTCAATCATGCTTTTAATATCTTCACTTATGCATAATTTAGCATGTTAAATTTGTTCATGATTCAACCATCATTGAAAAAAATTGATTGAATAATAAATTTCCAATTCTTAGAAAAACAAAGGTTTCAAAATTAGAACTTCTTTATATTCCTCATAAACTAGTTAATAGTTCTTCAACTTTCTGCTCCTCTACCGTTACTTCCTTATCAATAGTCCTCCAAATTTTCCTCATGTTTCCTCCTTACACTTTTAGGACTATTCATCCAATACATATGTCTCCAAGCTAGCAGTTTACTCATCTCCTATGTATTTTTTCATCCATCGTCCTAAATGTACTCTTTACTTTCACATATTTTAACCTTACTGCTAGTTGTGGTACTACCAAGTAGCAATTCTACCAACCACATGTGGAGTCTAATATTTAGTAAATTCTCAACTAATCACATAAATTTCTTTTAAAATAATTATGTGTAGACACAACCATTTCTGATAACCTAAAATTTGTGAATTCTCAACCATACAAATTCTCTTGATCCAACTAGCTAAGCTACTTGTTTCTCCTACTGTTGATGCTAGAGCACCTTTATAGACAAATTTACTACACTTGCCCATCTTTTGACCAATTTATAGTTGGTTTATCATCTTTATTACATTATTTATATCTCCAAGCAATTCAGTCTCCTTATCATAAAATTAATTATTCTTTATGAAACCCAACAATTGTCCATCAAAATTTAACTAATTTCAAAAGTCCATAACTATACTTTAGGCCACCCATTAATAGTGAATCATCAATTATCAACTCATTGGTGGTTAATCATTCTACCCTAATTGAATTGATCAAGTTAGCGATCTTGAATTTAGATTGGAACTTATGCAAAATCTCCATTTCCACCTCTCATGATTGCTTTTAAATATTAGGGTAGTATTTATATACATTTTAATATTTTAAAAATCAAGGTTATTAAATAAGAGAAACAGAGTGATCATATATTCTCATAGATTGGAGTAATTGGTGGTTTTACATAGTTGACTACAGATAATATTCTCTAAATAGACATAATGAAACCTCTTGGTTTTAAGATGGCATGTCTCATTGGATAATCTTAATGATTCATGATTCTAAAATCTATGATTATAGTAATCCCTTGAGTAGAATTTGATATGTAAACATTCTTAGGATTTAGAAGTTGGAGCAGTCCTTTTATCTTCCATTCATGGAGAGAAACTTTAGCCAGCACCATCCATTAGTGAATAAACCATGCTTCTCTGGTGTAGCAACTTGATAGAGAGTGAGTGGAAGAACTTACTTTGTATTCTAACCATTGCTCTCCCTTGAGCTTTGCCAACAGCAGGAAGAAAAATAAAAGGAAAGAAGAAAGGAAGTGTGAATACATTTTCTTTGTTCCTGCACTTAATATTTTTGGAAATAATTATGCATTTACTTTTTATGCTCTTGTTGTTATCTTTTCAGGTACCAGAAATGCTTTAACTCAAAAATAATAAGAATGATCTCTAGTTTGCCAAATGTCCCCTAACAATTTTCTCTTTAGGTTAACAACTACGTACTTTTAATATTTTCAATTTATGAAATTTATGATTTAAGGAGAATAAATCAACTATAAGAATTAGAAATTTTACTAAATCAAGATTTAGAAAAGATCTTCAGTTATTACAATAAGATATAATACAAAATCATCTACATTTTTTAAGTATAATACTTAAAAAATATACATATCTTTTGCCTATCAAAAAAAAAAAACTTTACTTAAAAAAATAAACATATTTGCATAAATTGATTATTATATTCGTTGTTCTAGACTAAGATGGATTCTATATTGTTAAGATAGAAACCTTGTAAGTAATGGTGTGATATACCATGATTTATCTTCAATAATACCAGTTTTGCATTAATTATCTTGTTATGCATTATATTAAATTTGAGCATACCCTTGATATATATGACTTGTGTTAGGAGTTGCATGAAAAATTGATGTTAAGTGTTCTTTACAACTTGATAAGTTTGGTCATGTTTAGTGTGGATATCAAAATTGCCATGTACTATCTCGCAGTAATGAGGAAACATTTTATCTTTGTCATAAAAATAAGTTCCCATGGTAAGTGTATTGCTTTTCATAGTTACACTTTGAATAGAATTTACCAAGAGTCATGACCAATAACCATTAGTCTGCCATGACTTCTCCATGGTAAAGGCTATTGGTTACTTTAGTCTATGGGCAATGTCACACACTTGTCTAAAAGATTAACAAAGGATCAACGTAGGTTATTAGTATTTGAGATGTTGATTAAAGAAGAAATGTTAACGTTTTAGGCCAAATTCTCATTTAAAATCTTTTGAATCAAAGATATGTAAGTTGAAAAACTTCTAATCTTTCGTACCAATGGGTAGTGTGCTAAAAAATTGGACATGTGAAATAAATTATTCTATAAGGTTTCAAAAATTTAAGATTAGAAGTGGTTGGAAATTGGATCCTTGGCTTATAGCTTATGTAAACCTTCTTAGCTTAAATGGCGTCTTAAATTGAAATTTATGAGCTCTTTGAAAATTATAATCTAAGCAACAATTATCGCACTCCCAATGAAACATTAGCCTATGAGTCCATTAATGAGTCTAGGCACCTCAAAAAAATTTAAAATAAGTTAAATGGGCACTAACAGATCATCAACGAAGGCATCCTAATCCATAGATATAGTCAAAGTAAAGCATGATGAGAGCATACTCAATTTCTTGAGTTTTCTTCTTGAAAACATCAGTCCTAAAATCCATGAAACTCTTAAGATATATTATCTGATAAATTCATAAAAAAATTAAATAATTTATAAACCTAGAACAAGTTACTTGGTATAAAAACTCCTATAATCCAAAGTTGTCTTAGCATACATGTTGAAAACTTGTTGAGACCTATAGATGAATTTGAAATCAAGTGGCATTAGCCACCTTCATTTCATTTTTAGTCAACTAATATAAAAATAACTTAGGATCAGATTCTAATTAGAAGCATCCTAAATTTTAGAATATTTGTACTTCAGAAACTATCTTTCTTGAATCATTATGTTTTTTTTATCCATTTTTATATTTTAGAAGAAAGGTATTATAATATTTCTCCAGGATATCTGACTTAGATTATTGTACTAGACTATAACTATAAAAATAACTAGAGTTTATAATACCTACTAAAAAAATCTCATTTTAAATATTCAAACCATTCTAAATATTGAAAATTACAAATTTTCCTTTATGAGAAATTATTTCCTTCTATTAATTTATCTTTATTAGCTCTTTCTCATGTTGCAATAACATGTAGTTTACCTATCATAGGTTGAGAAGACATAACCAATTGCCTTAAGTAACCACACTATAGGAGTTCCTTTTACTATTTCCAGCAACTAGATATGAATTCAAGCTTAGGATATCATAGCACCGCTACTTACTAGCTACCACATGTTGAAATTAATAGCTGTAATAATAAAATCACAGCGAGAAACATCAAGATTTTACGTGGAAACCCTTGTGGGAAGAAACCATGAGTAGAAAAGAAAGTTTCACTATGAATATAAGAATAATTATAGAGTACGGTCAAATGGAGAATAAACCTCGTATGTTGATATGACAAATTACTTGAGCAGAAAAGTCTATACCATAGTGGACCTTCGGGTCGGACATTAGCTCAAAACCAAATTTTGGTCACAAATCAACACCAAACAACTTATAGCACCCATTATGCTCTTATCCTCAACAATATAAGAATCCTCACAACAAGCAAATACTTTATAACATTGAAAGTTATTATTGAATTTCTAGATTGAGTTAACATTTTACTTCAATTTATCATCAATTAAATAAGCTGTCAAGAAAAAGAAATTAATTAAATTATAAAACATGTATTACATGCCACAAACTACTTTTCTAACAAACAACTACTCCCTATCTAACCAAAAATTCAAAAAGGCACATTGAAACTTAATCTTAGGCCTTCAAAGATATTAAAAATAAGGTCTTTTCTCCTCATACATTTTCTAGTTTCTGATGAATAAACTAAGTTGTGCAATTTGCCTTATAGTTGAACTCATGACGTGAAACAAAGCTTAAAACTAGTCCTTGTGGTACCTTCATTTTCAACTTTTGGAAAATAGTTGATTAATGAACAAGCGCATATATCAATAATTTAATAATATCTTTTTGATACTTCTAATTTTATATTCAATTTTCTACTATTTAACTATGAATGATGCAAAGTTATTTAACTTTACATGTACATTGTATTTAATTGCAGAGTATGATCTATTTATTCGAGGGTGCTGTGACATTCGTAGACGATTGAATTGTAAAATTCTAAGTGTGGGTGAGAACATAGTTGGAATGGATTTTCATTTGGATAAACTTAAATCACTTATAAACAATAAGTCGAATAAGGTTTGTATGATTGGGATCTACGGAATTGGTGGCATTGGTAAGACTACCATTGCCAAAGCTATTTGTAATAGTATCTCATATAAATTCGACGGTTGGAGCTTTCTTGAGAATGTAAGAGAAATTGGAAATTGGTGTGGACTACTTCAATTACAACAAAATCTTCTTAATGATATCCTTAATGGAAGAAATATTTATAAATACGATAATGTTGATGAAGGAGTTAGTGTGATAAAGTACCGATTGCATTCAAAAAAGGTTCTGATTGTCGTTGATAATGTGGATGATTTAAGTCAATTAAAATGCATCGTTGGAAAGCATGACTGGTTTTGTCAAGGGAGTATAATTATCATAACAACTAGAAATAAACATTTGCTTACTTGTCATGGAGTGGATGAAGCATATGAAGTTAAGGAGTTGAATTATGAAGAATCTATTGAGCTTTTGAGCCGGTATGCCTTTAAGCAAAGTCTTCCTAAGGATGGTTACAAGAATCTCTTGGATCATGCTATAGACTATGCTAAAGGGCTCCCATTAGCACTTAAATTTTTAGGTATCTTTCTTTTGAGCAGGACAATACCTGAATGGGAAAGCTCATTATGCAAACTAAGAAGAAAACTTCCTCTGGAAATCGAGAGTGTCCTTAAATTAAGTTTCGATGGGCTCGATGATGAGGAGAAGGACATATTTCTTGACATAGCATGTTTTTTCAAGGGGAAAGACAAAGATTTTGTTTCAAGAATTTTAGATGGCTGCAATTTCTATGCGGAGATTGGGATTAGAAATCTTGTTGATAAGTGTCTCTTAACTGTTTCAAACAATAAATTGGATATGCATGATTTATTACAACATATGGGGTGGAAAATTGTTCGAGAACAATGCTTGAAAGAACCGGGAAAAAGGAGCAGACTATGGGAAGTTGAAGACGTCTCTCATGTGTTGACAAGACATACAGTAAGTGCTAGCTGCACATAAACTCATGACATATATTGTTTTAATGTTTCGGTAGTTAGCCAGGTACTGTTTTACTTATATATTCACAACTAATTATTTCTTTTAGGGGACAAAAGCAATTGAAGGGATTATACTAGACATGTAGAGCCTTCGAAACCATCACGATTCACTACCAAGGCTTTCAAAAAGATGAAGAGACTTAGATTACTCGAAGTTCATCATGATGTTGAATATGACTCTATGATGAAATATTGCATTCCTAGAGAGCACCTTCCTAGAGACTTTACATTTCCTTCCTGTGATTTAAGATATCTCCATTGGGATGGATACCCACTGAAATCCTTGCCATCAAATTTTCATGGAGAGAACCTAGTTGAACTCAGCTTGCAAAGTAGCAGTATAGAAGTATTTTGGGATAAAAAGGTATGCTTGTCAATTTGGCTATATTTAAACTTTGCATTAGTTTTAATGTCTCGTGAAATCTTATTTACAAAAAATAAAAAAATTTATTTTGTTACAGGTTTTTCAGAAGTTAAAAACCTTTTTGAGAGAAGGTAGAAAAGCCCTTTGTGATAACAAGGTATGATTACTAATTTGGATATATTAAAGCTTTACGTTAGTGTTAGTGTCCATGAAATCTTATTCTTGAAAACAAACTTTATTTTATTGCAGGTTTTTAAGAAGTTAAAGGTCTTAAATGTCAGTTATTCACAACATCTCATTAAAATTCCGGACTTCTCGAGTGTGCCTAACTTGGAGATATTAATTCTTAAAGGTAGTAATTAAATTTACGAATTAAGGTCCATTCATTTGTTGAAGCTGTTAATTTACTGGTCATACTTTATTTAGTTATTTTTGTTTGAATTGGATAGGTTGCAAAAAGCTTAGGAATCTTCCAGGAGACATTTATAAATTGAAACATCTTAAGACTCTTTGTTGCACTGGCTGTTCAAAACTTGAGAGTTTTCCAGAAATTATGGACGTGATGGAAAATTTAAGAGAGCTTTATTTAGATGGAACAGGTATAAAAAATCTACCATCATCGATTGTGCGTTTAAAAGGGATTAGATATTTGGATTTAGCACATTGTGAAAACCCGAGAGTCTTCTGAAAGCATTTATAATTTGAGATATCTTAGAACACTTCTTGTCCATAACTGCCCAAAACTTTACATATATCGACGTGTGCTGAGTTTACCGGATCTTACAGAGCTTTGTAGGGCAGAAATTCAATTTGGCTTCTTACCTCTTAGGAACCCAAAACCTAAATTCCTTTTTAGGAGCCTAGAACCTGAGACCCCACAACTAGGAAACCTAGAGCTTGAGGTCCCAGAACCTGGGAGCCCGCAATCTGAGAATCCAAGACCCGAGGGATCATCTAAGAGTTATTGTGAAGATCAAAAGGATGCAAACCTGAGCGATAGCTGCATTTTATATGGGTTGGAGGAATTAGACTTAAGTTACTGCAACCTAGCACAAGGAATCACCCGGCAAGTTTGCAATCTACCGTCACTGCAAGTGTTAAATCTAAGCGGGAACAATTTTTGTAAGACGCCTTCTCACATCAGTAACCTCTGTAAGCTCAGAATCCTTAAGATGAATCATTGCAAGTGGCTTCTGGAAATTCCAGAGCTTCCATCAAGTCTACGAGAAATAGATGTACATGGTTGTCCATCATTGTTGCCGTTGCAGAGTCAGACCAAGTTATTGCAGTCCCTCCTCGATTGCTTCAAATCAGATATTCATGTAAGTATAATTTTCACCGCAAAGAACTCTTGATATGTACAGACATGGGACTTACATGTTACTTTTGTACAGGATCTTGAACGTGGGTTTGGTTCATCTGATATATTTATTCGAGGGTCTCTATATATGATGTAGGGGTTAGTCTTCTTATTGATGGAAGTAGTGGAGTTCCAGACTGGATAAGGCATCAAAATATGGGAAATGAAGTAATAATGCAGCTTCCTCTCAACTGGCATGAGAATAATGATTTACTTGGATTTTCTCTGTTCTCTTTATTCCACATTGATCCAGTTAATGGATTTGAGGAGCAAGCTGAGGGTGGTGAGGATCCACGTCCTTGTAGTTTAAAATGTGAACTCAGTTTCCTTGAGCAATTCGAATTGGATGACCTCTTTTGGAGCTCCTTTTGTGGATCTTGCAAAGTGAGGGTGGTGTCTCTAAGATCAAATTAATGGGTGACTTATTATCCTAAGGTTGGTGTCAGGAGATGTATCATTCAAACAACTATAGATTGTTGAAGGCTTCATTTCGTGGTACCCATGTGAAAATGGAAAAGTGTGGCATTGATCTTGTCTATACCAAGATGATGGATTGAACAATCCTAGCGCTCATGCATGGACTTTCTTGACGATTGGCGACTCATCGGCGGCGGGAAATAAATTTGTTTAAGGGTTAGTAAATTTTGTGCATGTTTTTCATTTTCAAGTACTGTTTGTTTAGTTATATTTCCTATAATATATATAGTTCAATAGGTAAAAATATGTCATGTCTTCAAAACTATCTTTTAGAAAATTTTAAATTTGAGTAATAGTAAAAATCTTTATATCTCAATTTTTATAAAAGTTATGGTTACTATTTCTTATTTGCAAAATAATAATAATAATAATAATCAAACCATATTTTGAAGTTTTTGTTTATAATTAGGACAGTTTATTACATTATATTAAAAGTGATTAGTCTTAAAACAAAGTTTTATTTGATAGCTAGTTCAAAAACAATTTAAAATTTAATTTTCAAAAACAGTTTTTTTTATATTTTTTAATGATTTTATAGAATAAATAACTATTTAAAATTTGAAATATTTTTAACATTTTTATAGAATATTTTTAACATGTTCACTGATCTAGTATGTTGTACAAACTACTTGCTGGTTTTTGGAACAGTTTTTGAATTCACAGAAACATGTTCTTTTATTTTTTGGATTTAGCGTTTTTTCATTTTTGTGTTCTACTTATTTTTTTAGTTCTCTTTTTGTTTTTACAAAAAAAAAAAACAGTTTTCAAACGGTTTCTTCAATTCTTGAAGGTATTTCTTTGCAGATTATCACCCGAATATATATATATATATATTTCTTCCATTCAACCGTTACGACCGGGCCCTGCCCTAGAAGCCCGCCATGGCGCCCTCCTGACTAATGAGAATAACGATTTTCAAAAGGCTTCGAAAGGTTCTTGGATCGAATAGCCTTGATCTTCTTCATTGACTCTAGTCAGCGCGTTGGTAAGTGCGTTGACTTGCTTCAACCTTATGTGACTCAACTCATCAATTCAATGGGCTGGACCCTTTCACTCCCCCAATGCCCAGCTTGAACCTACACCTTCCTGGATATAGTAAGAACTTTATTATAATATAGTAAATTATCTTCATTTGAACTCAAACTTGAATATCCCCTTCCTAGATGTGTTGCCTTTTTAAGGGTTGAACGCTGTACCTACTTGAGTTAGGTATGTGGATCACTTCATTTTTATTAATTATTATTTTTTTCATTATTAGGAAAAATTAGTATTAAAATCACAGAAGCTTTCATGCGCTTTTGTATTTAAATGCTTGAATGAAAAGTTTTCTTTTTAAAAATATATGACTTATGAATTTTATTTTTATATCGGCACTCATTTGATTGAAGTTCTAGAATCAAAACGATGTCGTTTTATCATGTCATGTTGGACAAGGTAAAGGTTCGAAGTTTTGTTGGAATATAAAAACCAAATTCATGAAAGTTTTCATATTTAAAAAACAAATTTTTGTTCAGAATTTAAATGCAAAAGCCATAAAAGTTCATGATTTTAATACTAATTTTTCCTTATTATTATTATTATTATTGTATAATTACTATAAATGTTTTAAAAAGGGACCGGTTATTCAATAAAAAAGTTACTTGTTTACTATTGAACCATCAAATCGATCATTGAATCGTGAATCGATAACTTTTTTTGTCCAATAATTGATTGGTTAAAACATTAATGAGATAATATATATATATATATATATATATATATATATATATATATATATATATATATATATATGGAAAATTTTATTAGGTTCCAAACTTCGCTGATTTTTGGTTATTAAATTATTTTCTCCAATAAGCGATTTTATTTTATTTATTATTATTTTTTTACATTTTGTGATTGATCAGGACTAGAGAGTGCAGTAAATGGTACAATGCCTTTGAAGAGATTTGGCTTCATCAGAAGCCCTAAGAAGACAATGATAAGTTTTCTTTCCTTCGTTGGGTCGATCAACTGCGAAGGTTTACAAAGATTAGAACAAGCCAACGAAGTTGATTTTGTGGCGGAAAAGCAAGACGAGGCTGCGAGTAGTGAGTAGTGATCTTTTTTTTTTTACACTTAGCAGTGAAAGTGTTTTAGCTTTTAGCAGGGAATGTGTTTTTTTTTCTAGGGAAAGTATTCTCCTAAAAGAAACAAGAGAAATTTAATAGAATATGCTAGTTTTTACCCATTATTCATATTTTTCTTGTGTTTCATATTTTTTGTTTCGTATTTTTCGTTCTATTGGAAATACGAGCATGATAATGGGAAGAACAATTAAAGAATCTACTCATGTATGTCCTAAACTAGCAAGCTTGCCTCCCCCCGTCTTCCAGGTGTCTCCCCATCATTCGCATGTGGTCCCCACTTGATACCTTGAAGCGTCTACAATCATCAATCTTGATTTTAATTAAAATTAGTGGCGATTCTACATCTTTAAGTATGAGTGGGGCTCGTTTTTGGGTTCAACTCGACCAGCCGATCTATTTTTAACTAGTCATTATTAGGTATTTAAATATTTATTTTGTTAAATTTTAATATTTTGAATATATGATATATGAAATATTTTATTTTATTTAAACATAAATATGAATTATATTAAATAAATAAAATTCCAATGAATAAAAATATATTAAAAACCTAAAGTACATTTAAACTAATAAATATTATATTATAGAGCATCATAATATATTACAAAATAAAACAACATTCACAAAAGCTACGCAATTAAATTATATTAACAAATGATAAAATACAATATAAAAACTAATATGGTGGTATATTACCTCCATAGTTTCACCGATATATTCATCAAAATTACCATTATCGCAGCCACTTGAAGTCCACTTTCATAGGATTTACAAAGTCATTTTCAATAATTTCCATTTTTCACCTTCTCGTGCTTCGAATGGATCGGATATGGAATCATGTACTTCCTGTGATAATGGGATAAACAAATTACTTCATGATATTATAACAGCATGCATAATAATGCATATATAATATGATTATAGAAGAAGAAGTTGAAACTTATGGGAGCATTGTTAATTTTAATGTGATGTTTATTCTGGAAGTTGATATGATAGTAAATAAAATAAAATAATTTTAACAGTTTCTTGCTTGCCATAAACAAATTAAAGATAAAGAAGCTCAAATGTATTAGTTTAAGTAAATGATGTGTAAAACATCATATGATGTAATCCCTATGTTCTTTTTTATTTTCAATTTGAAGTTCTATTTTTATTTCTAGAAATTATTAGATTAGTTAATTAAAATTTTAAAGTATTGTATTTACAATATAAATAAAAATGTATTATATCATTATCAAAAAATAATTTTAATAAAAAATTTTTAATTATTCAAATTTATTAAAATCATTTTACTATATTGTATATGAAAAATAATTCAAAATTAATAAAATAATAAATAATAAAAATAAATATATCTTAAAAAATAAAATATATTTATAAAAATATATTATTAAAATAATAATTTTTATTATTATAAGAATAAAATAATTAGATAATAGTAAAGTATAATATTAAAATAATAGAGAATAGTACTTACTATTCACATCTCAAAATTTGGAAATGTGAATAGTGGATCTCAATATTTGTTGATGAATATTCACATTTCCAAAAATGGAGATGCAAGAATGGTTGGAGTGCATTTTTTGGGTCAAAATCTCTAAATACAGAGATAAAGTTAAAAATGAAGAATGGTTAGGAAATGCTCACAGCTTACAAGGAATCCCACTTATCTAAGTTTGCAATCTACCTTGTATGTGTTAAATCTAAGCGAGAACAATTTTTGTAAGGCAGCCTCCTCATCGAGTAACCTCTGTAGAAGTTCATAATCCTTAAGATGGAGTCATTATGATAAGGTCAGAAAGCTTCGGCTTCTGATGCAGTGCGACTTGGCCAAGTTGTATTCGCCTCGAGTTGGCCATGCCGATTAGATGCTCGATACGATGCAACCTGGCTTCAATGATAAATCAGTTAGACTTGGGCGACTCTATCGAGATTTCGAGTTAACTTGGCTGACTCGATCAAATTACAAAAGAAAAAAATATGGTTTCCCATCTCAAAATGGAAAAATCAAATTTTTGTAGAGAAATGAAATTCTAGATCAAGAATAAAATCAAAAATTTTCATGCCTTTTGAAATTTCTGCCCCTTAAAACCCGAAAAATCAAAACTTTCCCTACCGAGATCGACTTAATTCTCAAACCCTGGTCACACTTGTTGTCGTGATGGTGGGAGAAGGTGCAACAGTGGAATTGACATGAGGTGTAGCTACAGTGGTTTGTCGCTCAATCATTTACAACGAAACAAAGGGCCAATTGGCAGGAGAAGCAGAAGATGGCTGGGTTCACTTAGGAGAAGTGAAAGACGAGGAGATAAGTTTGTCAAGATTCGACCAAATTTATTTATATTATTTATTAAAAGTGAAGAGGTGTATTATTATTTCATTAATAAATTTTAGATTTAATTATAATATTAATAAAATTATTATATTATTTTAACAAAAAAATATATATTCATCGTATGTTATTTTTTTAAGGATTGAATCTTATGCCATTTTTTTTTAATTAATAACTTGTTATAATGTAGTAAACTAGTCGTAATGACTTCAATTATAACCCTTTCCCTCCCTGAATGTCTTACATTTTTAAACTTTAAAACTCTACCAACTAGACATGTGGACGAATCTTATGTTATTAAATATACCATGAAGATTTTAATCCGTATTTTAATTTTTTATAATATTAATTTAATTAGTTATCCTTTCAAAAATTTAGTGGATTACAACAAGAAAAACTAATCTAATTTAATACTTTTAATGACAAAATTGAAAAATCTATTTTAATAACAAAAAATTATTTTATTTAAATTAATTTAAAGATAAGATCAAATTACTTTTAAATTAATATTTAATTTTATAATAATAAATACTAAAATAATTTACTCTTTTTAAAAATATTATTATTATTGATATTCAATATGTTCCTAACGATTATAATTTTCTTTATATAATAATTTCTTAGATTGATTAGTAATTTTATAATACACAATTTTATAATAATTATTTCAATAAATACTTTTATAATTACTTAAATAATATTAAATATGTGATAAATATTTTATTAATTTTTTAACTCACTTAATTCCATCTCATTTCTCTAATAATTTGTATAATATTTTTATAACTTTTTATTAATCTTGTTGCGTATCGGCTTGATATATGATTGTCTGTGCGTGGCAGTCCCGATTTAGAACCGCCCAGTCGTGGCGATGCCTTAACTTTGAACCATGATTCTTAGTGGCTTCTCGGGAATTCGGGCTTCCATCAGTCTACGAGAAATAGATGGACACGGTTGTCCATCATTGTTGCCTTTACTTGAGTCATACGAGTTATTGTAGGGATTGCTTCAAATCAGATATTCAGGTATAATTTTCATGGCATAGACCTCTTGATATGTACAGACATGGGACTTACATGTTAATTACTTTTAATACAGGATCTTGAAGCGTGGGTTGGTTCATCGATATATTCAGGTTCCTCTAGATGATGGCAAAGGGATTAGTCTTCTTATTGATAGGTAATTGGAGTTCTAATTTGGATAGGACATCAAAATTTGGAAATGAAGTAATAATGCATCTGCTCTCCCGATTGGTGCGAGAATATTGGTTGCCAGGTTTCTTGTTCTCTTTATTCCACATTAATCCAGTTAATGGATTTCGGGAGAAAGCTGAGGGTGGTGAGGATCTACCTCCTTGTAGTTTAAAATGTGAACTGAGTTTCCTTGGTGAGCAATTCGGAATTGTGGATGATCTCTTTTTGGACTCCTTTTGTGGATGCTACAGTAAGGGTGGCGCATCAGATAAAGTGTGGGTGACTTATTATCCTAATTAAGGCTAGTGTTAATGAGATGTTTCATTCGAATAAGTATAGATTGTTGAAGGCTTCAGTTCGTGGTCCCCATATGCCAAAGATGATGGATTGAACAATCCCACAACGCCCATGCATGGACTTTCTTGATCATTTGGACGACAACGCCTCGGCAGTAGAAAGATCTGTTTAAAGGGTTGGTAAATTTTGTGCATCTTTTTCATTTTTAAGTGTTTGTTAGTTATACTGCCTATAATATATATAGTTCAATAAGTAAAAATATATCATATGTCTTCAAAATTATCTTTTAGAAAATTTTAAATTTGAGTAACAGTTTGTCTCATTATCGTGCTTTTGCAACTAATATGACTAATTATGTAACTCTAAGTCAGTCCGAAGCATTGAGTATTCCATAATGGAAGCACCGATTATGGAGGAGATTAAACATTGGAGAATAATAGGGCAGAATTAGGTGCTGATGCGAGAGCATCTATAAACACGCCAAACATTGGGAATTCGACTATTGAAGAATTGGATTGGGGAGGTCGAGGCATTGAATACATGTGAAACTCCTTTTTTTGGACTCATTTGGGCCTTGGAAGCAAAAAACGTGGTCGAACTGGACAGCCACGATGTGGGCGCCATATTAATTTTAGAAAGTTTGCTTTATTTATTTTAGGAAGATTTGCTTTATTTATTTTAGAAGTTTGCTTTATTTATTTTAGAAAGTTTTCTTTTTAGGAGTTGGTTTTGTAATTTAGAAAGTTTCTTTTCCTAGTTAAAGTAGAAGTTGTTCTTTAGCCAATTTAGAAAGTTTTCTTTTCCTAGTTAAAGTAGAAGTTGCTTTTGATTTAGAAGTATGGAATTATATATGCCCCTAATGATCTTTTGAAAATCGGTTCAAGTTTAATAATATTTTGAATTTCTCTTTTAAGAGTTCTCTCTTTATTCTCTTATCTCTTGGGTGCAGTTCACCCAGGAGACGAGTTCGTGGCTTCTCGCACCTAGGTGGATTCCTTGGTGGCAGAAGTCTTTGTCGGCCTTATCAATCAACCGTCCATAGTTGATTAGTAGCGCCTTCCTCCATCATCCTATCTTGTGTGGATCGTTTCATTAACTCGGTAAAAATAACCGCTCTTGTCGCAAACTACACTATCCTCACTGGTCGTCTTTTCTCTAAACTTTCCATAACCAAATTTTCAACCTCAACCAAAACTTTCCAAATCTTGTTTCATATCAAACCTTCCTAATCCTTTTTTCTCATATATACCATAAATACCATCCCTAACTTAGAAATCTCAAAAAATTCGTCCATAACCTATTTTGGCTTTAGAAAACTACCCGAGACATATTTTGGCTGCACAAACTTCTTGATCATCCATCACGGTCCCTGACCTTGCATCGATTGCCAATACCGAGGAAAAGAAAACGAGTGGGATACATGTGGGTATTCACAATTAAGTATAATTCAGATGGTTCAATCGAAAGGCTCAAGGCTTGCTTGGTTGCAAAAGAAAAGGATTCACAGCGTTACATAGGATGAGCTACCAATAAATATTTGTACGTGTGACTGATACTATTAAGTGTTCTTCTCTATGTTCTTTCGCTAATTTAGATTGGAAGATTTTAAAATTGGACATCAAGAATGCTTTTGAATAGGGAAGTGGAAGATGAACTTTTTATGGACACTCCCCCTGGTTTGAAGATGCATATAGGTGTCCAATCACGCTTTCAAACTAAAATTTCACTTATGGATTGAAACAATCTCCTAGAGTTTGGTTTGATCATTTTAAAAACGGTGAAAAACATGGCTACACTCAAGCTCAATGTGATCATACATTGTTCAAGAAGTCTCAAGATGAAGATCTTAGTCCTACTTGTGTATGTTGGTGATATTCTACTTATAAGGGATGATACAACTGAAGGAGAAAGAATGAAGAAGGTTGGCGAATTTGAAATAAAAGATCTTGGACTTATGAAGTAATTTCTTGGTATGGAAGTTGCAAGATTAAAAAAAGGGATTTATGTGTCACAAAGGAAATATATCACTGACTTGCTTGGAGAAACAAGTTTTTTGGAAAGTAAACCAGCACATATGTAGCGCCTTTTCTAGTCAGATTAGTAAGATTGAGAGTAGGATGGGGATGCTGCGGGACCAACTAGAATTGTAACATTTTTTTCTATAAAATTGTTCATATAATGTTAAACATTTAACTTGTTCCATATTCTGTAACAGTGGATACAAAATACATATACAAGCTCCATATATGGAAGTGTTCAACATTTACAATATTTACATTGTTTCCAAAATAAACAAAATACATATACATTATCTGAAATAGACGAATGGTCTTTCGATTGGGCACTGGTGATGTCAGCAGCTTTGACTGCTGATGTGGATTGTCCCGTCCTCTGGTTTCCTCTTCTGTACCTATACAGATGAAACACCCGTGCTAAGCTTATAGTTTAGTGGGAATTAATACATATGGATGACCTATAATAAGGTCACCACACTTTAGACACATGCATAATCTTATAAGAAATATTACTTTTACATATACTATCCATTTTTCATATCTACTTTTCATAACATGTTTCTTTTCTTATCATATTTCATGTATTTTTTGTGTCATCTTATACTGTATTTCTTGTTCTTATGCTTTGTATACTATCATCCTTAAGCGATCTTATGTTTCTCATATCATATCATATACTTTATAATTTCCTTTACATATACTTTTCATTTCTTTTGTATTCTTCACTGCCAAATACCACGAAGTGGATATGAGAGATAACTATAAATTACCCAGAAAGTCTATCACTATTCTCTATCTGTATGTGCAAGTACTATCGTGCGAGATAGTGATCTCTATATATGTGCAGAAAATTGCTATCACTATACAAGGCGAGTGATCTCTGTAATTGAGAAGCGGGGCCTATAATGATCCAAACGGGATCTATGTCATCTACCCAAACGGGGCCTCGATATCTGTAACTGTATGTTGCATCAACTGTGTCCCTATAGGCATACCTATCTATCCAACTACCCGGTCATAGGTAGACAATCAGTTTTATTATATTTTCTTATTAATCTTTCATATATTAAAAAGATATCTCATATACATGAATAACTACTGTTATCATGTATACTTATGAGATATTCATATCAAATAATCTCTTATACATGTTGTTATACTTTTCCTATAACAAATCATATAATATTATTCTTTAGCTTTCATGGCTAAATAACATATCTCTTATAAACATTTAATTATGCTTTTCCTTATAACCAACATACACCTCCTTCAGTAACATAGCGATTCATCTATAATTACTATCTTATCATAGGGCATTAAGTTTGCCCACATCACACTCGCTTCGTCGAGGTGGCGAGGTACGGTCTAATTTTTCCTTTACATTTTTAACATGAATGGACCCTTATATACACTTATAGGGTCCTCATTAATCCAATAGACAAGTCCTCGGAAGGACAGAATAACGAAACAAACAAAACACATAATTTAATTATATGTTATGAATAGTAACTGCCATGGCAAACCGAGACCCTCCGGCCTTGCTGCGGCAAAGAAGGAACCCTTAAAATCGCGGCGTGGACTAAAATCGTTGCGCATGGGTCACTATCTTATTGCATTAGGACCACCGACATTTGCCAATTTTATGTTTTGGTCCTTTCCTATAAAACTGCCCAAAAATCAAAGAGACACTCATATCTGACCCCTCGAACTATGGTTTCTGACCCGACGAAAAATACATATATACGGAGTCTTGAGTTCTTATTCTCAACTCGACCCTAACAAAAATAGGTTTAGGAGTTTCAAACCCAACCAGCTAGACAAAATAGAGGGTTTCAAACCATGCATCCTATTCTTTCCATACCAAAATAGTTTCCCTTACAAATCCTAGTTTCCATACACAAATGGAAAGTTCCACTTCTCCTCTTCTACTACTAGGGTTTAACCCGACTTTCCACAGATTCAGGTTAGGGATGAATTCTAACTACACCCAGGTTTGGAACAAATCCATACTAACACTTTCCTGAACCATGAAATTCATACCTTTTTTGCTCTTCTTCTCTTCTCTCTTCTCATTTATATTATATATAACTTCTTCTTCATATTGCTTCCTCTTCTGTTTTGGTCTCCCAAAATGAGAGACCAATGATCTTATCCTTATTTGATATTTACATTTTCCTTTAATTACTTTAATCATTTAACTCTTGTATTCTCATTCTAACTTATTCAAATTCTACTATACTATCTTTTATCTTAAACATATTCTGTTTATTAATTACTCATTACCCTTACTTTTGGTTTCTACGAGTGTTTCCTTCTACACACACACGTTTTACATTTAAATTATAAGAAATTTCTTGATTATCTCATAATATACCTAAACATATTTATAAAACCATAGATTATATTTGGGTGACTACAAACATACTGATTGAAGAGAATCACAAAGGTAGGGTATAAGAGGAAAGGTCAGTTGATAAGGAAGATATCAAAGGTTAGTGGTTTAATTTACATAGGCTCATGAATTCTGCGGCGGTATGCATAGGCCTTATGAGAACTTAATTGGGCTGATTGACCGTATTTTGGGAATCTATAGGGAACACACACAGGAAAGGCTTCTTTTAAAAAAAATTGATTGAGGAAGATGAAGCATTCGCGTCTTGATTGGGCTAGGCCAGCTAGTGATAGAAAGTCTTACTAGGTATTGTACATTTATATAGGGTAACCTAGTGACTTGGGAGAGCCTTAGCCCAGGTGGTATGAAGCAACATTGGTGAACTTTGAGCTCTTGCATATGGAATATGAACTTCTATGATTAAAAGAATTATGTTTATTTCTCCATAAAATGAGAATCCTATCTTTGTTATGCTGTGACAACAAGTTGTAATCCGGTATTACTCACAATCAAACTCATGTGACCATATAAACATAGTAGATAGACATTTCATTAAAGAAGATTGAAGAGAAAGAGCTTGTGTGTTTGCTGAATCTTATCAAAAAGGGACAACTAGAGGATTTCTTAACCCAAAGGCTTACCACAACTCATGTTTAGAACACTTATCAGGATTGGACATGATAGATATCTGGTCGACTTGATGGGAATAATTATAGGATGCGTTGAGTCCTAATAAAATTGTTTTAGGAAAGTAGTACCGTCTTAGTATATTGGTCTAGTTCTTTTCATGGTTGTAAATTAGGAGTTAGTTTCTTTTTGATTTCTCTCTCTAATTATACACACACACACACATATAAATATATATATATATATATATATATATATATATATATACACACATGAGGCTCATTACCTCTCATATAGATATACGAGCTAGGTATTAAAAAACCTACCATTTAGTACATATTTTGTACTAAAATCGATCAAAAGTTAGTTAATCATTCAATCCTTAGGTGTAAACATTTCCAAGGAAGTTTTAGGAAATGTATGATGAAGTTTCAAGAGATAATAAAGCCTCCCAGATCTAATGGAAGTAAAATGAGATTTTATTTTGTAATAAATTAATAAGACAAAATTTTGAGGTAAATATTATATGGATTTAATACTTTTTGTTTTAATTTGTTTTTTATAACATCTAGTAGATTTTTATATTGTTTTATATGTACGGTGAAGTGGTTTCATCAAAAGTATCCTCATTCCTCATTCATAGGTATCCCAATAACATTTTTTTTAGATCTGCTCCCTGCTCAATTTCTTTGTTAAAACATAAAAATTAACTTATAATTTTTAATTTTCTTTGTATGAATATTATTCGCTTTTATTGCTTATTCACGTACTAGAGATTTATAACATAGAAATTCGTGAAATATAGGTGTTTTAGATTTTATAATAGATGACATGCATAGGGAGAAAGAATAATCTTCATAAATCTGTTAGGCAAGCATTGACATCCTAGAATCATGGTTTTAATATTATAGTATGATGCTGTAGACCCCCATAACTTTGGGGGCTATTTGGGCAAGCATTTGACATCCTAGAATCATGGTTTTTAATATTATAGTATGATGCTGTAGACCCCCATATTGCTTTGGGGCTATTTGGGCAAGCATTTGACATCCTAGAATCATGGTTTTTAATATTATAGTATGATGCTGTAGACCCTCATATTGCTTTGGGGCTATTTGGGCAAGCATTTGACATCCTAGAATCATGGTTTTTAATACTCGAGTATGATACTGTAGACCCTTATATTGCTTTGGGGCTCTTATAACTCTTTGGGCTGTGGGAATCTATGTAGGCTGGTTTTAAAGTTTTTTTTAAAGCCAGTTGATGTTTTGACACTTGAATGTGGCGACCTTGATTTTAGGGTCTCATTTTTGAAGTGGTATAAAGAAAGCTAGTCTTGGTGAGAAGAGACAACTAGAGGTTTTTGGGAAAAAGTGATGGCGTAGGGAGCTTATGCATCATTGGGAAAAAGAGAAAAAAATAATAGAGAAGAGGGGAGAAAGCAAGGAGAAGAATCATAAAGATTGTGGAAGACTGTGAGAAGAAGGCAAAAGAGGGTGGACTATATAGGGCTTTTGGTAAGAGTTTTGGTTCTCATGTTTCCTCGTTGTTCCATTCTTTACTTATTGTCTTATTAATTTCTGGATACTGGGTTTGTGATGCATGAGAGCATGGAAACTCATTATCGATCTCAGCTCTATATAATGAACGTTTTGTCTTCATGTTTTTATCTTGTGGGTCAGTTAGGCTTATTTTGATTTTGATCTCAGTTAATGAATGTTACATCTAAAGCCCGAATGATGTAGATCGTTGTGACTTTTGATTGACTCCATGGCAACAACAGAAAATTAAATTAAAAAAATAATGTTCTCTAGAAATTTTTTTAAGAACAACGAAAAAAAAGTATATATGAAGGAACTTAATTATAGAAATATAATTTTTTTACTTTTTTTTTCTACGAAGTTACTTTGTATTTATAAATAATGTAAAAGTTTAAAAATTCTCATCCATGTTTTAATTTTTTATTAAAAATAAATAAATTCTTTCTTAAGAACTCGAACTACGGATGGCCCACACTCAGGGCGGGCCACCACTCCCTTTATTTATTCCTTCTCACAGGCTGAAATATGATCTGCTCTTAATTTTCTTGGGATTTTGTGGCAGAAAGAGCTTGACTTACGATGGCTTGCAAGCATTCAAACACCCTCTTCTTCTTCAGCTTGACTTGATTCCTAGATGATAATATGATGTTTCTTGAGTTTCGGTGAAGACACTTTCGGAAGAATTTCACAGATCATCTCTTTTCTTTTGCTAATTGAGAGGTCGCACCTTGAGATGATGAAGAAATCGAAAGGAAGTGAGATTGCACCAAAAGTCTTAGAAAGCTATTGGAAGAGTCAGATTTTGCGTAGTCGTTTCTCAAACGCTATGCTCATTAGTGGTGTTTTGAATGGTAGTCGAGATCATTGAGTGTGTGAAATAAAATGGGCAGACAATGATACCAATTTTCTACCATGTAGATCCATCTGATGTCGAAACAAACGGGGAGTTTTGAAAGCGTTGTTAATCTTGAAAAACAAGATGAGGAAAAGGCGAACGTGGAGAAATGCCTTAAGGAAGCGGGCAATATCTACGGATGGCATCTAAAGCACAGTATTATAATTCTCTTCATTTTCCATTTAAAGTTCTCCTTCTACTTATTGGTTAATTTTCATCTTAATTAACAACAACTATAACAATAACAATATCCATGAGCCATCAGTCTCGTGGAAAAATATAACAATTTCTAGAATTGATGGATGTTACTGTTGGTAGCTTATGTTAAACATGTAATAGATAGAGTGGGTAAAGGTGGCATTTCAGAGAGACAATAAACGTCTCCTATTTTCCTTAATGCTCATGTTGGATTTACAAAATATTGAACCTAAAATTTGTGTAGACATGTGTAGACACATTTAGACAAACATGTGTAGACATGTGTAACCAAGCAATAATAGAGGCACAACCATTTCGATAACACAAAATTTGTGAATTCTCAACCATACAAATTAAGCGGAGTCAACGCTAAACTACTACGTTTCTCCTACGTAGTACTATTTCTTTATGATAATTTACTATATAGATCTCTTAACCACTTTATAGTTGGTTTATCATCTTTATTACATTATTTATATCTCCAAGCAATTCGATCTCCTTATCCTTAAAATTAATTGTCTTTATAAAACCCAACAATTGTCCATCAAATTTAACTAATTTCCAACGTCCATAACTATCACTTTAGACCACCCATTAATAGTGAATCATCAATTATCAACTCATTGAGTGGTTAATCATTCTATTAATTGAATTGATCAAGTTAGCGATCCTTGAATTTAGTTGGAACTTTTATACAAAATCTCCATTTCCACCTCTCATGATTTAGCATACAGAAGATATTAGAATTAGTATTTTATACATTTAATATTTCAAAAATCAATGTTATTAAATAGAAGAAGGAAGAGTGATCATATATTCTCTGAGTTGGGTAGTGGTGGTTTACATAGTTGACTACAAGATAGTCTCTATATAGACATAATGTGGTTTTAGATAATATGTCTCATTGGATAATCCTTGGCCAGTTCATGATTCTAAAATCTATGATTATAGTAATTCCTTGAGTAGAATTTGATATGTAAACATTCTTAGGATTTAGAGTTAGAGAATCCTTTATCTTCCATTCACATGGAGAGAAACTTTGGCCTTCACCATCCATTAGTGAGAGTAAACCATGCTTTTCTGGTGTAGCAACTTGATAGAGAGTTAGTGGAAGACTCACTTTGTATTCTAACCCTTGCTCTCTCTTGAAGCTTTGCCAACAACTGGAAGAAAGATAAGAAGGAAAGAAGAAAATGAGAGAATTAATGATGCATTTTCTTTCATTTAGACTTAATATTTTTGAAATAATTATGCATTTTACTTTTATGCATAGTTATCGTTTCAGTACCAAATGCTTCTAACTCACACAAAAATAATAAGAAGAATGATCTCTAGGTTTCCAAATGTCCCTAACAATTTTCTCTTTAGGATTTAACAACTATGTACTTTTAATGTTTCAATTTATAGGGGTACTGATTTAAGGAGAATACATCAACTGTAAGAATTTGAAAATTTTACCTAAATCAGATTTAGAAAAACATCTTCGGTTATTACAATAAAATCTAATACTTAAAATCATCTACATTAACTTTACTTAAAAACTATACATATCTTTTGCCTATCAACAAAAAAGAAAAGAAAAAGAACTTTACTTAAAAATATACATATTTTAAATTTTAGCATCTCTCAAACTTTGCTTTATATAATTCTTGCTAACTTAATCAAAATCATTTTCCTTTTTTCTTTTTCTAACTCTGTAATTACCTTTAAGTTATTGAGATTTTACTTGTATTTACAATTTATTATATTAATTATAAAAACGAAAAAATGAATGTTCTATTTAAATATTTGGGATGATATACTAATACTTAAAACTTTAAGCCTTTAAAGATATTATTGCTAAAAGATCTTTTTCTTCTTGTTAACATATAAGGTTTAGTAACTAAGTTAGAGCTTAACATATAGAGTTGTAACTAGTTAGGAATCCTAACATGTAGAGTTGTAACATATTAGGAAATATAACATGTAGAGTTGTAATAGATTAGGAAATATAGACTATCCCTCCTGCATATATACACATGTTAATTCAATGAAAAAAAATACACAAGGAATTATTTCCTCAAATTCTCTCTTGGTTGTTTTATACATGGTATCAAAGCTTAGGGTTCGAGTTTGAGAATTTTTGGAGAAATTTACGACCAATCAGGGCTGTTGGGTACACACTGGGGGGCGTGGAGTCTCAGGTCGGCATCACGAGGGTTACGTCGGCAGTAGGCGAGCCAGGATGCAAAATCGGTGGTAGGCTTCAGTGCGTGAAGCTCACGCGTCGCCGCGAGATTTTGGATCAGTTCCACATGCGTCGCGCGTGTGGGCGCGTGGGGTATTGTTCCAGCCCCGGGCTCCTCCTCCAAGGTCGTCCGTCGTCGACAGGGCTCTGGTACACTTGGTTTCCTTGTTTGGTTCTTGGATCTGGTAGTTTGAGTTCTTTTTATGTCCGACAACCCTCTTTTTCTAGGGTTTCTACTTGATTTTTCCAAAATTTGAGTTCTGGGAGTGCTCTTTGCTCTTGATCTTCTTCTTGTGGTATCATAATGAGTGATTCAGAGGAGAAGAAACCGACACCGAAGCTCGAAGTGGTCCCGATGATGTCCAAAATCACGGAAGACAAACTGACTGGTCCCAACTATTTGAAATGGAGCAAAACAATTCGAATATACGCCAGGAGCGTACGTATGGGCGGTCACCTCACTAAGGATCCGCCAACTAATGATTCGAAAGAGCAATGGATGGAGGAGGACGCTCGTTTGTTCATCCAGGTCGTAAATTCTATCAACGGTAATAGTCACTGGGCCTCATTAATCTTGTGAATTTATTTAAGAGCTAGCGTTATTTAGAGTTTGTGTTTTTAAAAGGGAATGTTTCTCTCATATATTTGATGTGTAAATCATTCTATATGATGGAGAAATAGGATCGATCCTCCATGAATTTTTATGTCCTACAAAAGATACATGAAGAGCAACCTGCTTATGCCCTTTAGTCTAGATGTCGAAAGTTCGTGAGTCAACGGGGAAACGGATGGCGGTTATGGGGTTTCTTCGCTCTTCCCCTTCTGAGTGCGATTGGCTAAGATTGATTTGTCAGATCACGAGATATCATCTCTCGAGGACCCAACTGGCAGTTCTTATAGCTGAGGTATGTCTCACTAACCGCTTCCTTATGCCCGAACTTGGGGCTTGTCTCTTATTAGACCAGCCCAGGTCGAGAGCAAATAGAAGCAGTGGTCAGGCGTGCTTTACTAGAGGGCACAGTTACGGAGGTGTTGTTTGTTATTCTTGCCATAAGCTTTGCAGCCATGTGATCTGTGATTGTAGAAATGTGAGTCGAATCGAAATTTCAGTCTACTCATATAGCTTCTACTATTGAGACATCAGATCCAGTGATTCGGTTCTCGGAATTTGGAATTAGCCGGGTTCGATTGTATCGGGACTCATTGAGATCCATCTCGCCCGATTCTTGCTATTAACTGTCGGGTGTTTTAGATAAATGCCTTGTATCTTCTTCATCTTCCGAATGGGTCATTATTTATGGAGCCACATATCCATGACGGGTAACTCTAGTCTTTTCTACCTTTTAGTCACCAACCTTCACCTCATTTGTCAAATCTGCGGATAGATCCACATTCATGTGTTCTTGGGTCGAGCCACCAGTGTGCCCCTCCATCTGACTCCTTTGACATCAGTCTTGAGTTTACCAAATTTCTCTTTTTAATTTGATGTCATTATGAAGTGCTTCGAGCCTTAGTGGTATATCTCATTCTTTCTGATTTTGTCTCTTTTAGGATCTTGCTGACTATGGCCAGTTATTGGTAGGCGTGAGTGCAGGGGTTTGTACATCCCCTTGATCCTACGGTCCCAGACCTATTAGCGATGCAGGTCACTACACCATTTGGGACACATTCTCTGGTTGGATCAAATCTTCACTTCACCATTATTAAAGAAATTGTCCCTCGGGTTTCGAGTTCTTCATCTTAGATTGTAGTCTTGTCAATTTGCAACTTATCGCCATGTAGTTATAGTCCTAGCGTCAATAAGCGAGCTAGTGCTCCTTTTGAGTTAGTCCATTCGGATGTGTGGGGTCAGGTGCCCCGATTGTGTCCCCAGTGGGTTTGATACTTTGTCACTTTTGTTGATGATTATTCACGAACCACTTGGTTATATTTAATGAAAAACCGCTCTAAGTTGTTTTCTTATTTCCGTGCCTTTTGTGCTGAGATTCATACTCAATTTTATGTTTATGTTCAAAATCTGAGAAGTGATAATGCAAAAGAATATGTTTCCGAACGATTTCAATCCTTCATGCTTCAACATGACGTCTTCGCCAGGACTTCTTGTGTTGGCCTCCACCCTTTCGAATGGGTTCTTTGAGAGAAAGAATAAACACCTTCTTGAAACTGCCAGAGCTCTATTATTTCATATGCATGTGCGAAGCATTTGCTGGGTTGATGCTGCTTGTTTCATAGCTTGTTTCTTGATTAACCGGATGCCTTCATCAATCTTGAATTGGGACACACCATATCACATCCTTTTCCCTAATAAATCTCTATTCCCTATTGAGCCTCAGATATTTGGATGTACATGTTTTGTTCGAGATGTTTGTCCTCAGGTATCTAAACTTGACCATAAATCTTTAAAATGTATCTTTCTTGGTTATTCTCTGGTTCAAAAAGGGTATCGGTGTTACTGCCCTAGTCTTCACAGGTACTGGTTTCTACGGATGTCAAGTTTTTTGAGAATGTCCCTTTCTCTTCACCCCCGACCCACACTAGTCAAGGGGAGGCAAATGACCTTCTAGTGTATACTATTGCCTCCCCTATGGCCCCTCCTGTTCCTACTCCAGTAAAGCCAGCCCCTCCTATTCTTGCTCCAGTAAAGCCTCCTATCACTCAGGTCTACACTCGACGCCAGAACCCACCAATCTCTAGTCCTCCACCGGTTGCTTCGACATCAGATCCAGTTCTTGATGATGATCTCCCTATTGCTCTTCGTAAAGGTAGACGTTAGTGTGTTAAATCGAATTCCTCATTTTGCACATGGCAGTTGTGAAACTACCTGGTCTACATTCTTTTGTACTTCTTTGGATATTCGTTGCCTAACACTTTTCAGGAAGCCTTGTCTCACCCTGGTTGGCGTAGTGCTATGATAGCAGAGATGGATGCTTTGAGATAGAATGGTACTTGGAACTTGGTACATTTACCTACTGGGAAGAAAGCCATTGGATAATAGTTGGTCTTTGCGGAGTCAAAGGATTAATCAAGATCAGTTCGGTTGCGGATGACTTCAGCTTTGTGGTTAAAGTGCGCTCGGACATGGTGTGGACTATTCTGATACCTTTTCCCCCGTTGCTAAGATGACATATGTTTGGCTTTTTATTTCCCTGGCTGCCACTCATAATTGGGATCTTCATTAGCTTGATATTAAGAACGCCTTTCTTCATGGCGATCTTCAGAAGGAGGTATATATGGAGCAACCTCCACGGTTTGTTGCTCAGGGGGAGATTGGGAAGGTTTGTCGCCTTTGGAAGTCGTTATTTGGCTTAAAGCAGAGTCCCCATGGTTGGTTCGGTAAATTCAGCCAAGTAGTTGAGAAATTTAGTTTGTAGAAGAGTAAATCTGAACATTTAGGTCTTATCGGGCTAGGTTCGAATATCGTTTATTGGTGGTAGTATGTGGATGATATTGTTATCATTGGGAGTGACTCTACAAGAATCTCATCCCTTAAGTCCTTTCTTGGTCGGTTTCATACAGAGGACTGGGATGTAAAATATTTCTTGAGTGTTTGAGTTATGCGGGTAAACATGGATTCTTCTTATCTCAGAAGGAAATATGAGCTTGATTTATTAATGCGAGGCCCGGAAATTGGGAGCAAAGCCATGTAGTTCCCCTATGGCTCCGGGCTTACACCTTACTAGAGAAGACGAGTTGTTTGAGGATCCTAAGAGATATAGAAGACTAGTTGGGAAGTTGAACTACCTTACAGTAACTCGTCTTGATATTGCACACTCAGTCAGTGTTATAAGTCAATACATGTCTTCCTCGACTATTGACAATTGGGCAGCTGTAGAACATATTCTATGTTACTTGAAGAGACTCGGAATGAGGTATTCTATATAGTAATCATGGAGCCTGATAGGGTTGAATGCTTCACGAGATCTTGATTGGGAAAGGTCAAGGAGATAGGGAGATCACATCTAGTTCTTGTGTTTTTTGTTGGTGGAAATCTGGTCTCATGGAAGAGTAAGAAGCAAGGGCTTGTTTCCCATTCAAGTGCAGAGTTAGAATATAGAGCAATGACACAGTCCGTGTGTGAAATCATGTGGCTTCATCAACTCTTGATGGAAGTCGGCATTGTGATTGTGGTCCCAGCAAAACTTTGTTGTGATAACCAGGCTGCCCTTCATATTGCCTCGAATCCTGTATTCCATGAACAAACTAAGCATATTGAGATTGATTGCCACTTCGTTCGTGAGAAAATACAACTCGGTTTGATTTCTACAGGATATGTGAAGACGGGAGAATAGTTGGGTGATATTTTCACCAAGGCTCTAAGTGGGGATTGGGTTAGCTATTTATGTAACAAGTTGGGCATGATTGATATTTATGCTCCAACTTGAGGGGAAGTGTTAACATATAGAGTTGTAACTAGTTAGGAAACTTAACATATAGAGTTGTAACTAGTTAGGAATCCTAACATGTAGAGTTGTAACAGATTAAGAAATATAACATGTTGAGTTGTAATAGATTAGGAAATATAGACTATCCCTTCTGTATATATACACATGTTAATTCAATGAAAAAATAGATGAGATTCTTTCCTGCAATTCTCTCTTGAACTGTTTCCTTCTTAATCTTAATTCTAATTTCATGGTCAATGAACTAGCATCTAAACTCTGTGATTATACTCATCTCTTTGGGCAAATATAGGGATAGTATAGCAAGGCATAAAACTTACATTATAATTATTCAGTTAATATTCTTTGTATACTCCTTGTATACTTTTTTAATTCGATATATTGCTCTTTTATTGATAAAAAAATTGTTAATAAATTATTGAACTGATAAAATTGAAAGGGAATCTTCTGATAACTTGATTATGAAAAAACATAGTGAAATGAAGCTGAATTCCATGATAAAATAATAAAAATGCTACTAGATTGGGAGACATGAAGGCAAAATGGGTAGCTTGAAACAAGAGCAATGTAGTAATATCATTTGAACCTTTGAAATAGTTGAGTAACATATATTACTACATATCATATTTTAAAGTTTCTATTTACTTTTTCCTATGACATGCATACTTGATATTAAGAACCTCAATTCATAATTTAACCGGATCTCTTGGTCTTTTTAATTTTATATTCAATTTGCTCCTATTTTAGTCATTGAGTTGGGGTGCAAAATTGGGTCTCTTCCAGCAGAGTACTTGGGGTTGTCGCTGGGAGCAAAACGAAAAGATTCTAGTGTGTGGGAAGGGGTCGAAGGGTTTAGAAAAGGCAGCTAGTTGGAAGAGCAATACATTTCTAAGGGTGGAAGGCTTACTTTGATTAGAAGTTGTTTGTCCAATCTCCCCACCTATGTCATGTCCCTGTTTCGATTGCCTAGAAGAGTTAAGATCAGATTAGAAAAAAATTCAAAGAGACTTTCTATGGGGAGGTGGTAACCTTGAAAGGAAGATCCATTTGGTCAATTGGGATATTGTTTGTTCGAGCAAAGTGAAAGGTGGTCTTTTAAATTTCAACAAGGCTCTTTTAAGAAAGTGGAATTGGAGATTTGCTATGGAGGAAAAATCGATATGGAGGAATATTATAAGCCTAAAGTATGGTATGAAGGAAGAGGGATGGTTCTCTAACACTCCTAGGGAGTTAGTTGTAAATTGGAGTCTTTGGAATCCTATTGCACCTACAAAGATGGGGTTTTTTGTGTGGGAGGTGTGGTGGGGGAAGATTTTGACTATGGATCAACTTAAAAAAGCAGGATTTTCCCTTACTGGCTTGAATTGTCCTTTTTTGTGGGCAGACGGATAAAGTTTTGGAGCATCTCTTTATCCACTGTCCTAAGATTTGGACATTGTGGACTACTCTATTTTCCCTGTCAGAAGGCGGATGAGTTTGTCCCTACAGGGTCAAAGAGCTTTTAATGGGTTGGGTTTGGCTCCCTCTCAAGAAAAAAGAAGCAAAATTGTGGCGGGTTGCTCCCCTGTGCTTGTTGTGGGCAATCTGGATAGAGAGGAACAAAGTTGTGTTTGAGGATATGCAGTTCTCGTTTGATAGGCTGAAGTCCTTTTTTATAAGGTCTTTTTGTGAGTGGGCAACTATGATTCCGAATGTGAATGGTGCTATAAGAGAGGGTGTTGGGTTCTATGTAGCTTGTGCGGTGGGTTGGTTGTTTTTGGTCTTTGGTTTTTTTTGTGGCGTGTTTTAGGCCCCTTTGTATACTTCTAGTGTACTCTTGTGGGGTGCCTGTTTGTGGCTCTTCCCTTTTTAATATATGTGTTTTTTGCCTATCAAAAAAAAAAAAAAACAAAATTTGCCCCTATTTAACTTTATGAACAATACTAATGTTATTCTAGTAAGATATTTTTTGTCCTTGTCCTTACTCTAGTTTCATAATTAGTGAAGCAACTAACGCAACCTTCCTCATAGCTATACTCATTGTTTTAGGCAAAATAGGGATACTAACATGAGGTAAAACTTACACAATAATTGTTAAATTGGTAGAATTGTTGAGACAAAGAAAGTTGAAAAGGGAACCACACAAATCACTTGTGTATGAAAAATAGTGAAAGGAAGCCAAGCTCAACATCATAAAAATGTTATTGAGAGGCATGGGAAAAGTGGTGGCTTGGAACAAAAGCAAATAAAGCACCTTTATATTGAACCTTTGAATAATTAGTAACGAGGAACCAACATATATCATAATTTAAGTTTTCGTTTTTCTTTAATGCACATGTTTGACTTAATAAACACCAACTTATAATTAAATTAACATAGTTTGATACTTTAAGTTTTATATTCAATTTGCTCCTATTTAGCTTTAGCAAACAACATTGACATTTGATATTACGTAACATTCTAATCCTCATCCTATAATTTACTTAATTTACATTTAGCATATATGAATCCGTGCTTGTTAAAAAGTTACCAATGATAATCATAAGAATTTGAATAGTAAGATTTTGCGTAATGGGTGAGAACATAGTCGGAATGAATCTTCATTTGGATAAACTTAAATCACTTATAAACATTGGATTGAATGAAGTTCGCATAATGATTGGATCTGAATTAGTGGAATTGATGATAAAACTACCTTTGCAAGCCATTTGTAATAGTCTTGTCATATCAGATTTGATGGTATAAGCTTTCTTGAAAATACAGGAGACTTCTAAAGTATTGTGTGATGCCTTCCAATTACAACAAAAAATTCTTCATGATATTCTAAAAGGAAGAGATTTGAAATTATGTAATGTTGATGAAGGAATCAATGAGATAAAGGCTAGATTGCGTACAAAAAGAGTTCTAAATGTGGTTGATGATGTGGATAACTTATGCCAATTAGAATATATAGTTGGAAAGCATGATTGGTTTTGTCGAGGGAGTAGAATCATCGTAACAACTAGAGACAAACATTTACTAGATGTTCATGAGTGCATACTTATAAGCTAAGGAGTTAAATTATGAAGAATCTATTAGGCTTTTTAGTTGGCATCCCTTGTAATATTCCCAAAGATGACTTCAATAATCTCTTAGATCGTGCTATAAATGTGCTAAGGGCTTCCATTAGCACTTAAGTAACTTTCTTTTTAACAAGACAATACCTGAATGAGAAAGCTCATAATGCAAGCTAGAAAAGAAACTTCATTTGGAAATCCAGAATGTCCTTCAAATAAGTTTTGATGGATTAGATTTCTTGATATGACATGTTTTTTTAAGGGGGAAGACAAAGATTTTGTTTCAAGAATTTTAGATGGTTGCAACTTCCATGTGGAAAGTGGAATTTGGTTGCAACAAATTTTACTCTTATTATCTGGGAGTATTGTCTAATCCCCGGCAACGGCGCCATAAAACTTGTTGATCCTTACACTATATAACCCACCAATCTTTTAGAATAAATCATGTTCAAAGTTTGGTTTTGAGTGCGATATTACGCAAGTGCGAACCGACAAGTAATAAATGGTTAAGTCGGTGCCGATCCCTGAGAGATCGAATTTTAAATCAACTACCATGACTACTCCCGATTTCCATACTATTTGGGCGACAAAAATGATAATAGGATCCGGCGTCGAGATCTTTGGGAAAATTTAAAATCAAGAAAAATAACCGAAGACAACAACAAGCGGAAGATAAAGAATAAAGAAAAAGAAATGAATTTCTAATAAAGAAATGAATGCCCCGAATAGTTATCTTCAGAACTACGTCAAATAAAGCAATTTATAGTGAACTATCAATTCTATGGATTAAATATGATAAAATTTCTTGATCATCTCAAGTTTCAAAAAATCGTCTAGGCTTTGTAGTGCATTTGGATCTCTCCACCTCCGTTTCATTATCTAATTTGTAACAGAGTTATCTCGAATCTGAAATTAGATAACTACTTAAGGAACTTCCTTAATCACAGATGTATTTTTCTTTTGCAATACTTCATGCCATTTATGGTATGAAACCTTAGCTCCCAAGTTATCGGTCAAGCAAGATTGCTCTGACTTCAGATTTCTCCCTCCTCGAAATTAGAATAGATTAACCTTTCCTTGATTAGATCTCATTAACACGGGATTGGCCTCTCTATCAGAATTGAGAGTGAGCTCTTTGCTTGTTTAAATGAATAACTCATTCCAACTGGATTCTTGATTTCAAGTGAGAGAAGAGGATTTATCTAGTGAACACAAAGCTCAAAGATCCTAATAGCGAGGTTAGTATACCTTGAAAAATGTACATTACTCTCGGGGAATATCTTCACGTGTCACTCAGAGGACCTCCTTGAAATCGAGTAATGACGCAAATCTTACTTAATTTATAGAGGCGATATTCAGATCCCCAGACAATAAACCCAAAACCAAAAGTAAAGTCATTAAGCGAAATTAACAAGGCTATGAAACGACTACAGGGGAAAGATAAATTCGACTATAGCGTTCACTTAATGGAAAATTTGGATTCCTCGATTCTTTGAATTACACGTCTGACATTCTCGATCATAAGAATACTTGCCATTTGAAGCGAAACAATCGAATTCGGTATGCGAGCACAAACATTCGGTGTAATTTGAAAAGAAATTGAAATCGCATTCGACGGCTCAAGCGATAACATCAGTTAAATTACAAGAAAATAAAATACGAGGCATCATACGCTCTAAAGCGGCGGAAATGAAAATATAAAAGAAAATAAAGAAAAAATAAAGAAAAATGGCTTTCAGCTATCAGACCTCTAAATGCATGGCCTTAGCTGCTTGAATATTTCAGATGGCTAAACAATTATAAGGTTTTCGATTGGGCCTAATCCCAATGTAACCTATTTGTGGATTTCGGTAGCCGAGGCTGATTCTTTGCTCGATTCGCGGCCTCAGTTCTCTTTGTATCGCGACATCGAATCTCATGCGACATTGATAAAGTTACGCATCTTATAGGCGGGTCGTTCATGTTGTCCACGACACCAATCTTATGCCCTTGCGAGGTTTCAGTTGATCGCTTGTGATGTCGACATCATGGCCTTGTCCCATGACATCTATTCTAGTCACATTGCAGTCTTGATGGTTTGTTCACGATGTCGCGACATCGAGGATGTTCTTTCATGACATGGGCTCAGTCTCCTACACCTTTCACTTGGTTGTGCTGATGTTGCGACCTCGGTTTTCTTCGCGACATCAGCTCTGTCTTGTTTCCTTGAGCGGGTGTCCCACACGATGTCGTGACATCAACCTCCCTGGTTGAAGCCTTGAGTTGATCTCCTGCGATATCCCGACTTCCGCACATTAAGTCTCTGCTGTGACAAGCGGTTGTTCTTATTGCGACATCAGGTCTTCTTGTCCCAGCGACATCACCTTGCTAACATGGTTGCAATGGTTGTTGATGATGTTCGCGACATTGTATTCCTAATAACTCAGTCATCCTCTTTAATTTCTGCTCTTTACTCGGTACACTTTTGTCTTTGCTTGCGATCCACATCATGACACATCAAATTCTCTTCAATCTTCACGATATCGCGACTCTAGAAGCCCAATTTGTCTGGAGACCTGGCCCCATCTTGACTCGTTAGTTCTTCATTCTACCTTTCTGTCATTCGTTGCATTTTTATCCACTTATTTACGCATTTTCTGCTTTCTTCTGCTCTTGTATTCTGCTAATGACAAATTGGTGAGTTTCTTCATAATTACGTATGGTGTTTAATTTTAACGAAAATCAAACGAGAAAAATGGACTAAAAAGAGATGACTTTTAAGCTGTCAAACTCCCCCAAACTTAAAATTTTGCTTGTCCTCAAGCAAAGAAAAGAAAAATTGTTTGTCTCGAAGCAAAGGACATTTTAAGTTGCACGTGGCATTCAATTTAATTGCGATGCAAGGTAGTGAATTTACGTACATCTGGCTTCAAGTCAGTTCAAGATTGGTCTCTACCCTTTGTGCTTATTTAAACATAAATTTTGAAATTGTTTTTACAAACAGCCCATACTCATTGGATCTGATGAATAATGGTGTTTCCTTTCTCATTTTCATAATGAGTCATTTAACTCCCTAAGTTCTTCACAAATTTGATTGTTTCCTTTCTTCCAAATTCCATAGGCTTGTTTTTCATATTGATCTCCACTAATGTAGGTGATTTCAACTTTCAAGATCAATCAGGTCTTTTGGGCTTATATTTATAGGCTTGGGTAATGGGTAGGATGGAAGGAATTTTTAGGTTAAGATTACCCCTGATCCTTTTCTCTCTTCTTCTGCCCTTTCTTCATTATAGTTTCTCTAAATATCTCCCCTCAGCTTCATGTTTGGGACATCTCTTTGATTTCTTCAATTCAGAACTGTATGCCCCCTATTTTCACTTGTAATTTCACTGGGGATTTTTTTCTTTGTTGGTCACCATTTAAGGATAGTGCAATGTTTTAACTTTTTAGGCTTTCTAACACTCTGTGAACTTTGAATTTAGTAACCTCCTAAGCTGAATTCTTAAAATGAGTCCAGCATAAGTTGCTACAAATTCTAGGCTTCCATCAAGTATACGAGAAATAGATGCACACGGTTGTCCATATTTATTTGGCTAACGCGGTGGCATTCCCAGATATTCCCTCTCTCCTCAATTGTGATCGGATATTCGGTACAATTTTCTTGCATATATAGAACTCAATCTTAATGTTCTGACATGGGGCTTACATGCATGTTACTTTTTAGTGCGGGATTTTGAACGTGGGTTTGGATTCATCTAATCTATTTATTCCGGGTTCTTTATGTGATGGAAGGGGATTAGTGCTGTTGATGGAAGTAAACGGAGATCGAGATTTGGATAAAGGCATCAAAATATAGAAGAAAGCAGAAGTAACAATGCAACTTCCTCTCAATTGAGTACGAGGATAATGATTTACTTGGATTTTCCTTGTTCTCCTTTCACGCTCTGGTTCAATGGATTGGTGAGGAGAAACCGGAGATTGAGAAGGGTGAGGAGTATCCATCTCCTTGTGGTTTAAAATGTGAAGCCCAGGTTTCCGCTGATGATGAGCAATTCGAGATTGTGGATGATCTCTTTTTGGACTCCCTGCGGATGCTACAATAATAAGAGTGGCGTATCGGATACATTGTGGATGACTTATTATCCTAAGGTTCTTTATTAGGGAGATATCATTCAAATAACTATATAGATTATTTAGAGGCTTCATTTCCATTCGGGGGACATCGATCAAGGTGGAAAGTGTGGGATTGGTCTTATATGCCAATGGATTGACGGAAGATCACTGGTACAATTCATAATGCCAAGAAGCAGAAGTTATGATGTTTGAATGGAAGGGCTTCGGCGAGAGGGCAATATCGAGCAAAATTGAAAGAAAGGACTAAACAAGTCTCAATCTTTGGAGCTCGAACAACCAATTTGCATCGTGACAATACCGTGTGTTTGTTAGTGAAGTACGTCCCTTCATATTCACCGCAGGGAATGATACTTCAAATTAGAGTATTTAGTATTTGTTTTCCATTTATAAGTGTTTGCATGTTTAAATATATGCACCGTAACATATTGTTCAAAAAGTAAAATCATATATGTTTCAAAATTATTTATCTTTTTAGATATTTTAAAATTTGAATCTTGCCTCTAGAATCTACCCGCATGGCATCCTCCCATTTATTGGAGTCAACTTGGGTGTCAAATAGAAAGGCTTTCGAGGTTCTTCAAGATCCTGCATTTTTATCGTCGCGTTGTAAGTGGAGTTGGCTTGAACCATGGGTGAGTGGAAATGGACCATACCAGACGAGGAAAAGTGGGTCTCTTCCTTCAATTCATAATGGGTGAACTCTCTGTCATTAATACAATTCCCAGCTTGAACTTAGACCCTTTTGGACCCATTATGTTCTACTTAATCTTTTTTTTTCCATTATTATTATGAGCCATAATTGTTAAAAAAATCCTATGTGGTACTTGAAAAGGGGGTAATGAAAAATTTTCAAGCGAGATATTGAATTTTTGGTTTAGATAAGAATCAACTTGTGTTTAGTAAAAACTAATCCTCATTAAAAATCGATTTTAATTGACTCTTATTCTATGTTTATATTATCCTGAACTAATATGTGAGTTTTCTTTGATGCATGGTGTAGTAAACTTTGTTCATCTTAATTGAAAATCTTAAATTATTTGTTTCACCTTGTTTATTTCAAAAGTTACCAAAATTTTCATATTTTACATGCATATAAGGTGAAATTTTTTTGGCCCCAAAAAGAAACAAAAATAAAAAATAAAAACATTAAAAAATAAACCATTTTTAATGCTAAATGCATGGATGACCTCCAAGATTTTAAAGAACATAAAAAGACATTTTGGGTGAGGATGAGTTCATGATGAGCATTTTTCAAAAAAGTCAGAAGAGAATGTGATTAAATCCGGTAAAAGAATAAGTCATTACAATAGATATCCAATCTATTTGATTGGAGATCATAAGGTCTAGGTTCAAAAAAGACAATTAAACCGTAAAGACTTGGTTATATAACTATGAGGATTTTTCCTTGTTCAGAAGAGAAATAAGTGATGCTCATGAGGAAAATGTTAAAACTATGTTTTTTAACGATCCTTATACGTAGAAAGAAAAGAAGGAAAAAGTAATATAGGTAACTCTTAATTAGGAGATCACTATGTAAGAGCAAAAGAGTGGGGTTGTTTGAAGGGAGTTGAATATGACACAATTCGATTAAGGTGTTTTTTATCCACGAGACCTAAATAAGAAAAACTAGAGATATAAAAATATTGTTTGCAGTTAAAGTATTATTTTAATTTAAGGAAATTGGTGATAATATTGTCCACTCACAAGGATAATAATATTAATATTATTATAATATTAATGTTAATATAATATATAATATGTAAACCATATAATAAATTTATTAAATATCATGAGAAATTACTATATCGTTAGGAATGGAAATGATTATGAGTTGATAATCATGGGCGACATTCCAGTGTCACGAGGCTTTTGAGAGAACCTAAAAACAAAACGCCTTAGGTTCAAAGTGAACAATATCATATCAATGTGAAGGGAATGATCATTAAGTTCATAACCAAGTGGTATGATTGAAGTTCCAAGTTGCTTCATATGGGTGGATGCTAAGCAAAATAGTCTGATGAACCCCTGGCGGTGGTGCTTCACGTAAAGCGTGTACCGAATCATTAAAGAAAGAAAATCCCGGGTTTGATGGAGACTAAGTGGAACTTTGTTCCATGAAGGATTGTTAGATTAATAAACAAATTCCTCATCGGTTAAGGAATACAAAGTATTATGAATTGATAAATATAGGCAACATCATTGGTATAAGACATTTTGGAAAAGCCCAGCAATCCATGAGCCTCGACAAGTAGACAATATTATACTAATAGGGAAGAGAATGATTAGGTTTCCGAAACAATTTGATTGATTCCTAAAAATACTATGAAACATAATAATTATAAAATAGTAGAACAATTGAAAGCATTTTTTTATCTATATGAAACTAAGCAGGTTTTTTAGCGCAGAATATCCTTCGGGAATTACATGAAATCATAGCTAATAGATAAAAAAATCACTATGAATATAAAAAACACAACATTAATGTACAAATTTTATTGGAAGTCGGTGCTACTTCTATGGTTGATTTGGGCAATGCAGAGGTAGTACGGAAGTGCCTTAGGTTTCGTCCTCGACAAATGTTATTCTAGACCTACCGAAAATTCAAGGGATGACAATTTGATAAACTCTTAATTTCCTTGCAGTTTCGTAGTAGAAGCAACCCAACAATGGCTCCCACAACCATTGAAAGAGCCTCTTCTTCTTCTTCAACTTCAATTCCTCGATGGAACTATGATGTTATCTTGAGTTTTAGGGGGAGACACTCGAAATTGATCATGTTAAAATGCAGCGTTAATTAAGAGGAAATCACACTTTCGAGAGATGAAGAAAAGTGAGAATTTCACCAAAACTCTTGAAAGCTATTCAAGAGTCAAGATTTTGCGTAGTCGTTTTCTTAAAAGGTTATGCTCATTCAAGATGGTGTTTGAATGAATAAACTTCTCAAGATCACTGAGTGTGTGAATGTGAAAGAAAATGGGGAAACAATCATCCCAATTTTATATCATGTAGATCCATCGGATGTACGAAAACAAAGAGGAAGTTTTCAAGAGGCGTTTGTCAATCAAGAAAAGCAAAATGAGGGATGTGGGTACCATGGGCTGGCGGGCCTCCAGCCATGAGGTTTCCTACAAACTCCATCCACGAGGGCATAATGGCCCAATTAGATCTCTGAGCCCCTGGCTGAAATGCGAAGGCCCAGTCTCTGAACCCAATCATCTTCATTTACAAGCCAAGCCCAAAGATACCTTTTCAGCCGGGCGGGGGATATAATGCCTAGGTGCAACCCTTCCTACCCAGCTACCCTCTCTATGAAAGGAGCCGGCTGACCTCTCCTAGCTTAAACAAATAACCACCCTTAAGTCACACACATAATCTTCCTGGAAGTAAGATCAAGCGTAGAAGATGGCGGTTGGCTACCTAGGAAACTTAGCTATATAAGGGAGGAGCAGTCATAACAGGCGAGCAAAATGCCACCTTCCCCATCTGTTTCGGAAGGGAATCGCCTACTTCCAATGTAAAGCGGACGACTACCCTCCTCCATAAAAGAGGAGGAGGGGACCCCATAAAAGGTAAGACACTCTTGATCGAAAACACAGATTGATTTCTCTCTCGACAGAAAAGAGATCTGACTTTGGCATCGGAGAGTCGACGGGCGCACCACCGCCGTTCTCTTAGTTATTTTACAGATACATGTTGGCTAGTTGATGCTCGAAATGATCTGGTTAAAACATAGGAGACTAAAATTGGCACCGTCACAATAGAACGTGAGCAAAAACTCATCGTGATTTGCGAGGGGCTTGGTTGCATCTTGCTTTCAGAGTGATCGCACATCCCTGAACTGGTGGTTCTTGATGGCAGTGACCCAGGTCGGACTCTATCATCACTGACAAGCAACCCAGCAGACCGTCCATCGAATCGGTTCCTAAAGTACAGCCTCCGGGATATAGGTGAAACGGAAAAGGCAGGCGAGTGAATAGCCAAATTACGGCGAAATGCGATCATCACGTAGCGGGAAAAGCGACCTTCTAGCGTACTGCGCCTTGAGGTGGGTGGCGAAAATAATACCGGGAGTAGCCCCCACCACCATGATCAAGCAAAATAAAAAATAAAGACCTCTCTGATCGGCAAACTCTGGCGCGGATAATGAAGTTATCTTCACATGTGAGTTCCGCTCACCAGGACCCGCTGCCCCGAAATATGTGGTAGCGAATGAAAAAATGCCCCGAAGCGTTCTTGATCAGATTAGCAGCATGCCTCGTCGGGCGCGGAGAGAATTTAGTAGAGAAAGGCGGCAAACGGAACGCGCTCCTAAAAACATACCCGTGTTACTCGGAGGCGCTACACCACCACTTCCCTTCGGGTACCCGGCCTTTGAAACGACATCTGTCCCATTTATGCAGTACCTACCGTAGGGGACTTGAAGATATCTTTGTCATCTCTGAACAACATATCGAGCTATGAACCACCCAATGAAGCCATGTACTTCCACAGATTGCCTATGTGTAGTGGCTCCCTCGACTAGTGACCATATGATGCATGACGATGGTCTAATGAGGGACGATAGATCTGTACCAAGGTATTCTGAGCTAGACTAAAAGGACCCACTTTGGCCTGGTTCCATAAACTCTCGAGAGGATCCATAAACTCTCATTAATGAAGTTGCAGGCTCTTTGTTTCACTATACTTGTGTGGTAAACGAAAACATCAACTCCTTGCAAACCATCCTTAAAGCGAGAGGATGAGTTTATCTGAGACTTCGCTAGGAGGTTTGGGCCAGAAATTTAATCCAACTCATCGATACCTCACAGTATAAACCTTGGTCCTCTAGAACTTTCAAAAAAGCTTTGGATCGACTACCTCTTTCTTCCAGTCGCTATCACTAGATCGGCCTCTGACAATGGAAAGAGCTGTATAGGCAGTGGAATGAGTACTCGGCTTCTTTGGGAGAAGACAACATGTAGGCGGCCTCCAGACCAGTGATAATTCACTTAAGAAGAACACCAAAGTGGCTAAGAAGGGACAATAGGAGCAAGGAACCGGACTAAGGACGGGCGTTCAGGGAACAATCAGAAAGGAAGGGAACCTCCGGTTTACCGCTAAACATGCCTTATAACGAGACTCTCCCGCATCGATCACCTGGCTTTGTAGCTCACCAGATAGGTGAGGATCCGCAATCTGATATCTTTTGAGGTATGATTGCAACAGGGACCATGGGCATCAAACTATGAGATGCTGAACTCACGAAGTTCTAGTGGAGAAACAATGCAGTGGTCACCTTAGGATATCGGGATTCGCCTCGTTCCAATAGAAACTATAGGCTGAAAGAATAGCGGCCCGATCAAAGCTTCTGTCTGAGCCCTAGCCCACCATCAACTACATATTGGGAGACTATGCCCAGCCTATCAGTGCCACTATGGTGATGCGAGAATTCTCGCCAATCTCGCCTCCACATGAATAAAAGGTTAGGGTGCATGGGGTTTGGGTCAACTTCAGTGCGAAGTCCATAAACGAATTCTACAATTTGGAGCCCGTGGACACTGGGGCGTTTAATAGCCTCTATGCGGCCCCGAACAACCCCGAGATCCTTAGGGTATTGACTAGTGGGAAAGGGGAGTGGAAACTAAACAGTGAAGGACATGCTCTAAATTTCCAGGCCAAACACCTTGCCTATATCCCGAAGGTTTGGCACCACTTCATCACCTCACGGCTCTTACCGACTACCAATGTCTGCGAGGTGACGACCAAGCGAGCTTTGCTCAATTTCACCATCCTTTAGGACATCCCCTTTGATGTAGGTCAGGTTATAGAGGACGCGATCCTCTATAACAAAGATGCCAAGATGAATTTAGGACACACATTCCTTCTTTTTGGCCTATGCAAAAGGGTCAGGGTCCCCCTAGAGGACAACGAGGCGTGGATACACCCCATAAAGGCTATATCAGTCAAGAAGGACAAGCCGGGTGTACCATGCCCCGAATCGATGCATGACTCGGGCAATGAACCCTCGGATGTGGATGAGCTTCGAGTATCAAACCGGTTTGCCTCCGGTCTGACTCTAGAGATTTGGCGTTGGCCAGACCTCCTTGGAAATTCCACCGCCACAGACTTCCTCCCATCCACCACCGCCACAGACTTCCTTAGTCCACCACCGCCTGGCCGTCTCGGGAAGAGGATCGCGTCAGGTCCTTCAGTATCCTCGAGGACCTGGTGCTAAACCTCACAGCTCGTTTAGAGCCCTACTGGCATGAGACCCAGGAGCACCGAGTCCTCATCAGCCAGGATGTGGAGGCCCTTCGAGTTGGCATGCGCACAGTCTTGACGACCGGGCGACCATCATCGCGATCGTGGTCTCACGGGACAGCTCACGAGATCCTCACCCTTCTATGGCCCTTGGGTTCTTTCTTCTTGCCTCCATAGTGATCGGCCGATCACTAGGGAAGTTCCTACACCCTCTCTCGTTCTTTCATTGACATTGGGACAATGTCCACATTTGTTTGGGGGGGTGTGGGTGATCGGGTTTGGTGATGTTGGGTTGTTTTGGTGTTTGTGTGTTTTGTTTTTGAGTTATAGTTGTGCTTTTCTACTTTAGTATGTTCTAGGTAGTGTTTGCATGTTTTGTTTTTGAGTAATATTTGTGCTTTTCTGCTTTAGTATGTTCTAGGTTATATTTAGTTATATGTGTCTTGTTTAGGGTTTGTGTGAGGTATTTTTCTGTTTCGGTTCACTAGGAGTTCCTGGTTTCAGTTTGTTTCGGTTTTAGGATTGTTTTAGGTAGTGTGTGCGTGATGCCATGAATGCTAATCGAGGATCACTTTTGACCACTTCGAATCTTGTTGGAAAACAAAACATAATCAAGAAAGGATCCGTAGAGTGTTAGATGCTCGGGAATTTCATGTTGGATAGGTAGGAAGACAGAGTGAATCACCTCTAGGATATTTAAGAAGCCAATTCCCAACTAGCTTTTCGCACCCACACACAGATGATCGCTAGAGTATGCCTAGGATCCGAACCCGGCTTACTAGGGTCGAACTAACCTTGGGGGATTCTAGCCACCTAAGTGATGGGACACCTAATCAAAAAGAGGATTGCCATCGAGCCCTAACTAAAATAAAATAAAATAAAATAAAATATGAACAGAATAAGTATCTTCCTATTCGGAATCCGAGCCTGATCCGAGGGCCTTTCAAAACTCATGCCACTGAGCAGTAGTAGGGAGGCATTGACTTCATTACCCATTACATGGGACAGAAGATGGAAGTTTCCCACAGCTTATGGCCCTTAGGTTTAGTTGAGTGTTCGGGGTGAAGTTCGAGGGGATCTAAATGCCCGGTGCGCTTAACCAAGCGGTGGGAACCACAGCGAATCCTTGCTCTGAGGAACACTAAACATAAACTACGGGCACTAGTTTTTTCTTTTCGGGAGTAGGTATGTTAAGTGAGATACAAATGGATGCGTTCTTATCATACGTAGTTAGACGCTTCCAAATAGGTGGCTTGAATTCAAGGATTTGGGGTGTCGGAACCGAGTTGTATGCGGGGATCATGTATCAATTGCAAATAGGCTCCTTAGGAATGTCTATTGAAGATTTAGGAGGTTGAGTCACTGGTCAACTGAACCATGTTCAACTGAGTTCCTTCGAAAGTCGAACATCCTTATGGATCCTCTGAAATTCGAGTGAAAAGGCAAGATTTGTAAGTCAGTCCATTTTGATCCTTCTTCTAGCAGCATGGGCATCACAATCATGGCATTGAGTTTAGTATGTTAGGGTCTTGTGTGTTGAGTTTGGAGTCGGTTTCTTGCTTGGGGACAAGCAAGAGGCTAAGTTTGGGGGTGTGATGAGTGCCTAAAACACTCATATTATACCTCGATCCGCTTTATGTTTTAGTTGATTTTATTTAAATAAAGCGCATTATAGTCCAAGATCGGTTGTGGAGTTTTGTGATTACGAGGTCAAGAGGGTGGTTTGGGCAATTTAGGTGACGAAGAAAGCGATAGAAACACTAGCAGCCATGTCGTGACGTTGTGCCACGTTGCGATGTCCCCACGTCGCGACGCTTGGTCAATAGAGGAAAGTCAACAAGTGACCCAACGTTGCGATGCCAAGCGTAGCGGCGTCATAGTTTCTGCCTCAGCATCGTGTTAAAAGCAATGAGTCCTAATTTGACATGAAGAGCGTCTCGGTGGAGCGTAGAAAACAGAGCAACAGCGACTCGGATCATTGGAGAAGACACTATCTTTTTCTATTTATTATTTTATGATAAACTGCTGATGATTTATAGATTGATTATGTGTATATTCAGTTACAACATGTTCTAGATTTCTATCTAGGGTTTTTGTTGAACCCTGTCACAATTGAATGGATTAAGGTTTAAACATATATTATTCAGTTTATTTATGGTTCACATTGATGCTCTATATCCTATGATTTAAATACATGGTATTAATAAATGACATTGGCATGATCTAGCTGGGTATCCGAGATCGAGAGATAAGGACTCCCAGAGATCTGAATAGGGAGACCCTCGGTTAAATCGGTAAATAGAGATATCCCGATTCCGAGTGTGACGATTAGGGTTTGAACATTTAAGCGTTTTGGAGTATTGGGTCGGGCAGAGATGCACCCAACCCTACTGGCGAGATAGGCGGATATACCTCGAGAAATTTATCTCGTAAACACGATCACCGGAGTCATCAAGAAGTCATTAATGGACTGAGTAGTAATTCCTATAGGTAATAATCCATTAAAAGTGGCAGGGGGAGACAAATCCCTAGTCTTTACAAGCAGAGTAATTCTACAAGTTAATTTAGCTTTATTTTTAATCACATGTGTTAGTTAGATGGAAATTCAGAGTTTAAGTCTAGATAATATTATAAAAACAATTTCAGTAGTCAACGCACTTCTCCTCGTGGATCGATATCCGTACTTAGGTACACTATATTACTTGATACGACGCGTGCACTTGCGCAAATAGGTGTACACATTTTACACATCACGGTTTTGGCCTATCAGAAGTCCCTCATAATCGGATCACATCCAAGTCCATTTTATATCAAGTCTCTATCTTCTAAGTGTGTGACCCATTATGTTCCTGATTATGTTGGCCACTTGATTAAACCATTGAATCAAGCAAGTCATGAGCGGTATCTAGCAACACATCAAGACCCTCAATTGACCGAAGATTTAATAGTTTAACTGCAAACCCTTCCATAGACAAATACCGCGTAATTAGTCCTTTCACCATTCTATACCCCACTCGGTTCAGAGCGTGGACAATGTGTAGCTCCCACTAGACTAGCTATGCCACATCTAGCCCAAGTGATATCAGATCTTATCCTTAGACTCATCACTCATCAGTTATGCACCTGAAGACACTCTGCATGGCATTTCCATTATGTCTAGAGATTTTTGAGTAATGATCCTAACAAGAGCCATAGGTATACTCTCCCTCTATTGGGAGTGGTGAATCCTTTGTAGGCTACTCAATTACTTTCAAATACCTCAAGTTGTACCCAATCATCACCCTATGAGCGACCTCTAAAAGGTAACAAGGAATGAAGTCAAAGTACATAATCAACATTCACGATATCCTTGAGCACCTCAAGTCTAAGGATACTTGCACCATTGCTATGATGAGACTGTCATATACATTTAAATAGATAATCCATATGATTGTCTCATGGCAGGTCTCCGGTGTACTTAGCTACTCTTAGCAAGCATCCATATGTCAACTCTAATCATCTCATGATCACAGTTTATAAGATCCACTACTTGATCCAATCAAGGGGTGTGACATGTGCTAGTCTGTCCGGGTTAACAATCAAGGGGTGTGACTCGTTACTCCTATTACTAGAGATAATTTAGATATTAACATAATTGCACATGATAGGAATCTTATTATCATGATCTCATCATGATTTCCTTCATGCTATGTTATGTATCATGGACTTCATTAATTCGATTAAAGATCTATATCAATTTAACATATGAACATCAAATTAATGAAGAAGCCTTTCAAATTAAACAATATGTAGTGCGTACAATAAGTGCTAAGGGTGATTGCCTTTAGAGAACTTTTCTAACATATATATAGCACCAATGCATCATAAGAAATTAGTTGTCCAGCACTCATCAATTCATGTGCAAATGATTTCATTTTGAGGACATAATCTTCAATTGTCATGGAACCTTTTTTAATGGTTTGAAGAAGAAATCGAATATGTAGGAAACGTGCTTTGGATTTGGTAGAGAATATTTGTACGAGAATTTTCCAAACTTCAGAGAATGTTGTGCAATGAAACACATAACCCAACATATATTTAGAAATTGAAGAAAGATGCCAACTAAAAAGAAATTGGTCTAATCGATTCCAGCAAAGAAATTCTAGACTTGTAGTGAGATATGAATAAGATGTGTGATATGAAGAAGTCGTGTCATTGAAAATTTGTTTTGGTTTGATCTAGTGCCAAAGAGGGAATTGTCAAGTACACACGCTAAGGAGTGGGAATAACTTGAGATTTCCATAAAATATAGTTCGAACAATCTAGTCGCAGGATGATGGGAGGCAACACCGATGGAAGGATGACTTCTGCGATGTTGAGAGGTGTTAGACGGGAGGAGAAGTAGAAGATGCATTGGAAGCCATGGATGCTTCATGGAGCTTTGATACCATGTTAAAATATGGTTGAAATTTGAATAGTTTGAAAGAAATGAAGGTCTCTATATATTTTTCATTATGAGTCGTGAGAAGATGACGGAAATTTTTATATTTATAGTAGAGGAAGAAGATTCTAAACTAGTCGAGAGACTAGAGTCATGCGATAAGTGTGACTTGATGCATTGAGTTGAAGCCGATGTTGAGTTTGTTATGTGGGGTTGGCTAGCGTGAGATGCAGGTGTAGCACCATCAACTGCACTTGAGTTTGGAAGCTTTTCAATAGTATGGAGGGTAGAGAAGAGAAAGCTTTTCAAAACCAGAAAGTAAGTATTGTCAGTGAAATAGTGTGAAGATTGCTGTTAAATAAAGGAGAGGGAGAGATCCACCATTACTGATAGAAACAAACTAGTAACTTGCAAGTGATATTAATAATTACCATGGCTAGCAACAACGGCGCTTCTCCTCCTCTCAAACCCACGACCCCTCCCCTCCCTATAACTTGCCTTTTTGAAATGTTGACCATGTAGTAAATTGTCCCACTAGGACTCAAACCCGAGACCTCTCATGACGGTACCTAAGCCCAATAGAAGAGCCCCGAAAGACCGACGATGGGTGGGAGGAGCTCATCAGCTTAAGTACCCATCCACGACCTTATGTGGAGTCACATGTGGATCATTATCCACTTCCCCTCTACACCTTGTATTTTGAAACATTGAGTGCTCAGCAGGAAAAAGCATGCCAAAAGCTCAGGGAAACTTGGAAATTAAGTCATCAGGAATAATGTCTTGAAGTGAAAACTAATTGTACATAAAGCTTGTCGTCCCTAACTACTCCTTCACTTTTCCTTTGTTTTTTATTCTCATCAATCGTCTCATCTTAGATTTATACCACGAATCTCATTTCATGAAGATGATAAATTCTTAATTTCATGATTAATTCTAATCTACAGGCGTAGTCTATGTAGACAGCTTGAAGCTACAAATGGAGGAAAGATCAATGCATACTTTTTAGTGTAAAGAGCGAGCTTATCAGTAATATTTTTCCCAAAGAGGCATGAAGGAAAACATGACAGAATAATGGTACCATTTAAGGACTATAAGGGAGAGATATGTGTTATATTTTGTCTCTATGCAATCCCACATCGGTTATATATGGGTTTTGCTTCTCTTCTTTAGCCTATAAAAGGGTCTTTTCTCTTTGTATTAAATGCACCTCTTCCCCATCCATTTTAGGGTATTTGTAGTAGTGCCCAATTGCTTGGTTATTTACTTTTTGGCTCAATTTATTAGGAAATTGATTTGTGGCTCTAAGTTTGTAATTTTACTAGATTAGTGGAAGTTGTTCGCTGGCTCCTGAGGACATATGTATTTATACGAAACCTCGTTAAATTTTGTGTGCTTAGGAAATTCTGTCTTTAGTTATTCTACTTGTTTACATTATTTGGTGCGTTTGCACAACAAGTGGTATCACAGTTTTAGGTTCATTTATAAGTATGCTCTGTGGTTATGGCATACCCCGATCTGCCACATCAAAAATTTGCTCTTGAACTATTGATAGTTGAAATCTGTTCAAGTGAAGCGATAAGTATGCTTTGTGTGATTTGCGGCGTGTGATCTTCCACATCAGAGAAATGCATTCTGAACTATTGGCAGTTGAAATATGTTCAAGAGAAGCTCTAATTTATGGAATATTTATGGAAGTTATGTTTGAGAAACTCTAGTTGTGCCGGAATATCGAGTGGAAGTTCATTCTAGGGAGGAGATTGGGTATCATATATGTCATCAAGGTTGAATTATCATATATCTTAATTGTCACTATACCTATCAATGTTTCCTATGCAATTAATAATTTTTTTTATTATTGTTTCAATTTTAAAATAAAACGATAGCTTAGAACTGTTTCCTAATTAGCATTCTAAGTAATTAGGATAATATATGAATTAAAGTGTTGCAACAAAATAAATAATACTTTTCCAATTTCTCTTTATTTTCTATATATAAATACATGACGAGACATTCAATTCAGATTTTAGATACAAACTTAAATTGAAAAGCACAAAATTATCTTCATAAGCGGTGATTATTTGTTTCTTCTTCATCTTCTTGCTTGCCATATTTCTTGGACACCTAATAGGATAAACACAATATTATTAGAAAAGTAAGCAACAAATACCCAGAAATTAAAACATATTTTTGCTCATATGAGAATAGACCTATTAACCCATGAAACATCACAAAGAAAAATATTCAACATCACATATCAATGTAAGTTTAATTTCATAGGATTTTGGATAAAAGATTAATTAGAGCCAAAATCCAAGTTTAAACTATAACCATGACAATACATGAATTCTTATATTTTTTATAAATCTCTTGGAATATTTCTCTAAATACCTTTTTTATCAATATTTTTTGTACTTATGATTTTTAATTTGATATATTAGTCAAAATTAATATTTAAAATTACTTAATTTATTAAATAATTTAATAATATCACTATCTACTTCTAAATAAAATTCATTAGCCAATCTATAGCTTTTCTTATAATTATTAAAATGTGTAGCTTTTATTAAACCTCCCTAAAATAGTTTCAAGTATCTTATATTTGTATCTTTGTTTTTCTCATTCTCAAACTATGAGAGTATCGGGGATACCTCAAGGTTATCATCTTTGTTTAGAAGTAGACGCTATTGTTTAAGTAAAACTTACTTTATCCTATGAAAAACAATTGTAAATATTTTTATGGCATCCATGATATGTAAATTTGGCTCCATATCTAGATCATTTATCATGTAAGCTTACATGTCATAAAGGTGGTTCCATGAGGGAAGGAGTTTTTGCTAAGATTTTGGAAGTAGAAAAAACTTGTATACTGTGAAGAGTTTTCCTTTCATTTTTATTTTTCAGTATTTTAACAAATAACTCATCATGTTACTTGTGAGTAAAGATTATTTTATCGACCAAAATCTATGCATTGATACAGTTTTCTAAGCAATAAGATAAGCTTGAATCCACTAAAGTAAAGTCTTCGAGATTTTCGGAGAGTTTTAAAAAGAAATAAATCTTAGGGATGCGACAAGAGGTGGAAGACATTCATTAGGATGTTGCTTTGTAGCAAAAAACCCACCATGTATGTTTGACCAGAGTCTTGTTACCCATCATATTCTTCTTCGGTTTTGAAAGCTGTCCACACTTCAACTATTTAGCATCCTTCTCATTTAAAAAAATTGGCAAAATGCGCATTAAAGCACCACAAAAGAGGAATAAGAGGGCTCCTTGCATCTAAAATAAAAACACAAACCAAAAAAACAGGGCAATTGAAAGTATTTTCACAATAACGAAATAAAACCAAAAATATGAGATGTGCATAACACTAATCAAATTATAGATGAAATTTTGAGCAAGGGTATGAGCCCATGTCTAGAATCTAATCTATAATAAAAATAACAAAACTATAAAAAATTCAAGAGAAAAACAAATATGCACACTGACAAAATAACCATGGTATTTCAAATATAGCACACATACTAATGCGGCATTCACGGCGCAAGCGGGCGCAGCCCACCAGCGACAAGTGTTTCTTCAATGCAAATCATAATAATACTTGAAAATGCAATTAGTGGTCATAGCGAAGCAAAATCCAAATATGTACCGAAGTATCCAAATGTATTCCCTGGATGTTTTATCAAAACCAATACTTTGAACTTCTACATGTTTAGAAATTCCTATATGCTTGCCAAGACTATGTGCATGATCAAGGACCACTGCAGATACCACCCTTATAGTGATGGTTCTCCATGGTCTTGAACAGTATGACTAGCTAGGAAAGCCCAATTGAATAATAAATAGCACCATAATACAAGAAGTAATAGAAGCCTGAAAAACAAACATAGTGGTGATGACATATATGAAATTGAAGTTGTTTCATATGACATGAAAAATCAAATGAGTCAACCTAATTACTAAGCATATGTTGAAGATTAATGTCATAAGAAACAAAAATGCCTATTCTATGTTGCCTAGTCAAGAGGCATGTTTCCTTGGCAAGGCATTAAAAAGGATTATGATCTCCATTTCATCTCTCAGCCATAATAATTTGGTGCTAAGATCTACAGAGAAGAACAAAGTTTAAAAGGGAAATGAAAAATAAATAGCAATTGATATATAAAACCAAATCCTACTCATGATTCTAGAAAGTTAAGAAATAATAATGCTAATAAATAATTAAATCTCTGCGAAATAGAAAAGCCAAACCCATTCTCTCAAATTGGGAGAGTCCAAAAACCAAAGCCATGCTAATAAAGAGTTCATGGCTAGAGCAGTAAGAAATGAACTCGTAACATAACACTTGAAAATGAGAAAAGCTCCTTGAAATCATAAAAAAAAGTAGAAGTACCAAGAAAAGAATGTAGAAGCATTATACAAACTTAAATAAACATAGAAGTAGTAAACTTTGTTTAAAGTCATGAATACTAGAAAAAATATTTAGAATTAGAGTATTGGGAAGGAAAATGTTTTACTGATGTCCAAAACTGATGCTCTTAGAACATGTTTGGGATGTAAAGTCTTGGTAAAATCGGCGTAGTGCAGTATGAGACAATTAACTAGAGTCGAGGGGACAAAGATTATTAGAGTAGGGCTATCCCATTATCCCATACTAATCTTTCAGCACATTAATAGATCTTCCACAAACTTAGAAAAGCGTCTTGTTTGTATTCCCTTTTATGAACTTTCTGAATGTTTAATTCAAAAACATTATTTTATATTGGCATGTACTTAAGTAAGTGCAAACATAGTTGCTCTCCTTAAATCTATGAATAGCCCATTTCCTTGATAATTCAAGTAATCAGAAGCCTCTTATATATGTTTCCAGCGTACATAGAACATTATTAAGTACACTTCTTATTTATACAGAAAGTGATTAGTACTTCTTGCTAGTTTATTTCACCATTCAAGATGACTTGACTTTATGTCCATGAACCGTGTAGACTGGGTTCAAGTACTTGATAATGGGTTCTAAAATTTTGTGGCTCTCCATAATTAATGTGGGACACACTTCATATGCCAAGTTTCTATGGTTTCCTTTTGCGTAAGGCATGGGAATTTGTAAAATTTCTACACACAAATGACTTGAACTTAAATCATAAAATTAATGAAAACAATGGATGGACATGTGTGTGTATATATATATCCTCCATCCTAGCGCTTGTAGAAAATATTGCTTAGAAGTCGATGATATATGTTGCACATAGTTTCCTTGGATGAATAATATCTAGATCTTGTTATTTTCCATGAACAAACTCAATCTACACTGCCAAAAGTCAAGAAGATAATAATTTATAGTGTACATGGATATCACGTCCTTGTCAGACTTTGCATGTAGTGTAGTTGTTGAAGCCTCCACAAAGGACTTGTAGAAAAATTGCTTGAAATTGATGATGCTCTGTAGCACATAGTTAGTTCCCTTGGATGAATCAGTCTAAATCAAATATGGAATCAGTCTGAGTCCATCCACTATGGACTAGTAGGGTCCCTCTCACCACATGTTGGAAACCTCACATATCTCGGATCAATGGAGCTCCGAAACAACAACTTCCATGGTGAAATATCCTCTGAGTTAGGTGGGCTGTTTTGGCTAAGAGTGCTCGTGCTAGGCGACATCTTCTAGGATGGTCTTACTCTTCATGATTTTGTGATGAAGACATCTTTATTTGAGTGAGTAATAGAAATCATGGATACGCATTTGGTTTTTGAGATGAAAGAGACTGTAAAATAAAGGAGTACATGGCTTCAGTGTTGAGAGTTGGCATCACATGTTCCATTAGTATTGAGGAGAGTCTCTTCCTATTCTTACGATAACAATGATATTGATGTAATGCTAGGATTAATGCTTTTTAGTTGAATGAGTATAACACAGAAAATTATACAATGTATAGGTCCCATTTACTAAGATAGAACACCCTTGTATGTGAGAAATTGTCAAGATGTTCGCTATGATATTGATCAATCATTTCATATTAACATTCATGATTATCAAAATATCAAACATGATTGTATATAAACATATGTGTGTGAGAGAATTAAAGTTTAAGGACTCAATAAAAGATTGGATTCTTTACACACACACACATATATACATATATATATATATAGGACCTCTAATTAATGAAAACTGTGAGCAGAGTGTAGATTTAAGTCACCAAATAGACTCACTTAACATTGCCAGATGGCTGATCATTTTATGAAAAAATATTTATTTATTTTGTTTTTATAATTATTATTTTTATTTAGTTGTTATATGCATGTAATTATTATACCCTTTAAACAATCTTTGTAATTTATGAGCCTCATTGGGTTTTATCAATGGTACAACTTGGGGGTAGATAATGGTTCTTCGTTATGCCTACCAACATAGTGTATAGTGCATAGCAAATAGTATTTTGTGCTGACGTATGTGGTCTAATACATCAAATGTGTAGGCCAAAAGCAAAGGTGGGAAAATTGTGGAATCGTGCTCAAATTTTAGTAAGCAGAAAAGGTGAGTGTTCTAAACCTATTTTTCCAAATACTAGTGTATTATTATTATAAATTGTTTTACACTGGTATTTAATGGTTTTGGTTGTAAACCATATTTGAAAAGCAAGTAAATGGTTTTGATTTAAACCATATATGAAAAGCAAGTAAATGGTTTTGATTTAAACCATATATGAAAAGTAAGCAAATGGTTTTGAATTATTAAACCATTTTTCAAGCAAGTAAGCAAGTAAGCAAATGGTTTTGATTTAAACCATATTTTTAAAGCAAGCAATGAATTTAGCAAGCAAGTAAATGGTTTTGATTTTAAACCATATGTGAAAAGCAAATAAATAATGGTTTTGATTTATTCAACCATATTTGAAAAGCAAGCAAGGAATTTAGCAAGTAAATGGTTTTAAATTTAAAGAACCATATTTCAAAGAGCAAGCAAGCAAGCAATGGTTTTAAATTGTAAAACCATATTTCAAATAGCAAGTAAGCAAACAATGGTTTTTAATTATTAAGCCATGTTCAAGCAAGCAAGCAAGTAAAGAATATTTGTGAGAAACAAGCCTAACTAAAATCCACACAGTTCTAAGCAAAGCATACGGTCGGAAATTATTCCGTCGTGCGGTGGTGTTAGGATATCATACATGCATTTAGTTTTCCTGGTCGGCAAACTTAGGTCATGCATCATGGAATTTAAAGGGAGACCGTGGCACGTCTGAGTATAGTTAGCATTCAACTCAAATTATGGTGATGGCGACCCGGGTTAATTCCACCATATTCTGGGAAAAGGTGATCGGACCACGAGTCCTTCCCACTTTGCTTGTGATGCGGGCTCCGTGTTCACTAGGGTACAACAAGCAAGTATAGGCCTCCAATGGTTGATGTTTTATAAGCATGATATACAGTTTTGAAAAATCAACCATTGGTGCACGGTCGCCCAGGCTTCCGTAGAGATTTAAAGCAAACGGTTGAGCACGGGGCTCCGTTTAGATTTCAAAACGTCGGTTGAGCCCGAGGCTCAGTGGTGATTTTAAAGCAAGCGGTCGAGACGGGCTCTGTGGTTATTTTTCAAAACATGGCGGTTGAGCCCAGGAAACCGTATTTATAAAAAAGTTTTGGAAACTTTTTAAAGCAAGATTTGAGAAATGTTTTGTATTTTTTAAAGCAAGAGGTTTATAAAAAAGTTTTTATAAACTTTTTAAAGCTAATGGAGTAAAGCAAGCAAGCGAGAGAATTGAAAAGTTTTATAAGCTTTTAAAGAAAATAAAACAAGCAAGCATGCAAGTATTAAAGTTTATAAACTTTTAAAAGCTTTCTTAATCTGAAAGTTTTAGAAACTTTAATGTAAGCAAGGCTTACGGAAAATAGTGTAAAAAAGAAAGTTTCAGTTTTGAGATGTTTTCGAGAGAAAAGCAAAACTTATTTTATAAAGCATACCTCTTGAGCTCGTTTAGCTCATTATTTTCTATTTAAAAACTATTTTCCAGTCTGAGGGCACTCTCAGGACGCTTGAGCATATTAGGATTCTCCTGACATTTGTACAAGTGTTGTTATTAATAATATTTTGTAAGTAAACACTTTGAATTTGTATAATGGAGCATATGTATGTACATAGTGTAGTTTTGTGAGAATGTGTTGGGTTCTTGGGTTGCCATATTTGGATGCAAAATGTAAATTGTGTATAAAAGATTTGGAATTGTCTATCTGTAGTAGTCATCTTTGTGATTTCTTATTGCCAACATTTTCAAAATCATAAGTTAGAAAAAGTAAAAGAAAAATTTTTATACGATGTTTGAGCAAGCAATACGGCTTCACTTCACAGGATTTTCTAGTCGTTAGAGTAGCGGTGAGGATTTGTGGAGATAGTAGCGCACTATCGATAGTTGGGGCTGGGGGTGTGTCAATGTGGTATCAGAGCAAGGTTTTGGTATAACCTAAGGCTTGAGGAGAAATGATAACAACACAAGTTGGTAATAGAGCCGAGTCTTAGGAAAATCTGTGTTATACACAATTTACATTATTGGAACTTATCTGAATTGAATTCAAGTACATATAGTGATTAGTATTAAACAATTGATTTCTTTTGAAATTACGACTATGTCGAGAAGAGGACGTGGGGTCGTCCTAGGAGAGTCATTCCATTGGTTCCGGAGCTTCCTACTTTGTGAGAGATGAGCGTAGTTGGTTCACTTACCGCCTCTATGAATCGGCCGGTCGAATTTGGACCATCTGGGCCACCAGAGGGAGCTCAAGTGCCAGGATTGTTTACGGCAGAGCAGGTGGCACAGATTGCACAGATAGTAGCCATAGCGACCCGTCAGCAGTCGCAGCCTCCACCACCACCTAGAGAGTTCTCGAAGAACTTGGGAGGTCTATCGAGAGAAACCTGAGGTTGCAGGCGCGAGCAACGTATGACGGCGGTGGCGATCGAGAGAGGTAACTGGTTATGGTTAGACAGAGTGAACAAAGTTTACGGAGTTATGGGCTGCACGGATGAAGCGAGAGAGTCTTGTTTTCAGTTTTTGATGGAAGGCGAAATTTGGGATTGAGTGGGATGCCAAATGGATAGAGGTATCACGATGGCATATCATGGGACCAATTTCAGCAAGAGTTCACTGACAGATTCTTTCCTTAAAGTCATAAGGATTTGAAAATTGAGGAGTTCTTCATATTAGAGCAGAAGAACATGTCAGTATCAGAATATGAGAAGCAGTTCTCAAAACTTGTTATCAGGATTGCAGCACCGAATCAGAGTGCATTTATCAGTGGTTCCTCAGAATAGATTTGGGGACTTAGTTGAGGCCACTCTGAGAGTTGAGCAAAGTACTACAACTATGTATCAGAGGAGGTAGGAAAGTAAGAGTGCGGGCGCTTCTCATGAGCTACGGTCGTACAATAGAGAAGAAAAGCAAGGGTAGAGGTTATAGGGCGAGGCTATCTACAGTCGGGGGATCGGTGGGACGGTTGCCGAGTGGCGCCCCACTGAGGCATTCCTCCCATTGTCATATGTGAGGCGACCTTATGGGGGTGTAGGAGATTTAGTGCGGGGTGTTTCCCTTTGTGGCGAGGAAGGCCATTTCATTAGGGGTGCCCTCGGTTGATTGGTGCGAAACATCGGTAGCCCGGCCTAGCTACCCCGCACTCCGAGATGAGCACTCGGAGGGTCTTCGGAGGTTTCCCGAGCGAGAGGGACGGTGCGGCCCGCGAGACAGGCGGCAAGTGGTAGAGGCAAAGGTAGTGCCCCAAGGATACAGACAGAGGCTCGCACTCAGGCTAGAGTTTATGCTATGACTCAGCAAGATGCAGATGCAGCTCCAGATGTGGTCACTGGTATTATTTCTATCCTTGATCATGATGCATATACATTAGTGGACCCAGGAGCTACGCATTCATTTGCATCCAAGCATTTCTTAGATCGCTTCCAGATAAAGACCCAGCCATTAGAGGGTCGTATGAGAGTTTCCCTTCCAATTGGAGATGCTTTATTCTCAGACAGAGTAGTCAGAGATAGTAGAATTCTGATAGGGGGACAGGAGTTCCCATTGGATCTTGTAACCTTAGATATGAGGGACTTTGATGTGGTTCTCGGTATGGATTGGATGTCTCGCTATAGAGCCACATTAGATTGTTATAAAAAAGAAGTAAAGTTGCATAGGCCAGATAAATTGGAGGTAAAGTTCAGAGGAATACATAGAGAGTTATCCTCCAGTATGATCTCTGCCATGGCAGCATAGAGAATGTTGCGTAAAGGTTGTCAGGGTTATCTAGCTTATGTGGTGGAGACAGGGAAGGAGGGGACTATGGTGGATGAGATTCCAGTTGTTAGAGAGTTCCCAGATGTATTCCCAGATGATATTGCAGGATTACCTCCAGAAAGAGAGGTGGAGTTCACCATTGATTTGATCCCAAGGACTGAGCCCATTTCCATTCCTCCTTATAGGATGGCTCTTACGGAGTTGAGAGAGCTTAAGGCTCAGTTAGAAGAATTGTTAAGTAAGGGATTTATTAGGTCGAGCATATCCCCATGGGGAGCTCCAGTTCTCTTCGTGAAAAAGAAAGATGGGAGTTTGCGGTTGTGTGTATTGATTCCTGAGCGTGAGCGAGTTACCATCCACAATCGGTATCCACTCTAGGATTGATGAGTTATTCGATCGGCTCGAGATGGAGTTGAAATTACGGGAGGTAGTGTACCTAGGTACCGCATTCATGACACCTTCACGGGCATTATGAGTTTTTGGTGATGCCATTTGGTTTGACAATGCTCCGGCGTTTATGGATTTGATGAGCAAATTATTCTAGCGGGTATTTGGATAGGTTCGTCATAGTTTTTATCGATGATATCTTAGTGTATTCAGGTAGTTAGAGGAACATTCAGAGCACCTGAGGATTGTGTTGCAGACCCTAAGGGAGCGACAGTTGTATGCCAAGTTGAGCAAGTGTCAGTTTTGGCTTGACAGGGTGGCATTCCTAGGTCATGTGATCTCAGTTGAGGGGGTGAGTATGAATCCCCAGAAAATAGAAGCTATGATGGGAATTAGAGCCGCCAAAGAATGTCGGAGGTCAGAGCTTCCTTGGTTTAGCAGAATTATTCTGGGAAGTTTGTTTGAGGTTCCACTCTAAATAGCGGCCCCATTGTGAAGGCGACGAGAAAGATGTCAAGTATGATTGGGTAGATGCATGCCAGTAGAGTTTCGAGGAGTTGAAGGGTAGATTAACTTTAGCTCCAGTTCTAGCTTTGCCCAATGAGAGAGATGGGTTTGTGGTTTATAGTGATGCTTCATGGCAAGGCCTTGGTTGTGTTTTGATGCAGAATGATAGAGTAATTGCATATGCCTCTAGACAGCTAAAGAAGCATGAGGAGAATTACCCTACACACGACTTAGAGCTTGCAGCAGTCGTGTTTGCCCTAAAAATATGGAGACATTAGCATATGGTGTTCCTTGTAGGATCTTTACAGATCATAAGGTCTTCAATATATTTTCACCCAAAAGAGTTAAACTGAGGCAAAGAAGATGGCTTGAGTTGATTAAGGACTATGGTTGTACTATCGAGTACCATCACAGGAAGCTAATGTCATAGAAGATGCCTTGAGGTGGGCGACCGGAGAGTTCTTTGTCTCACATGAGATCGGTTATCTTCCAGCATTGGTGGATCGAGAGCTTTAGGGTGATATTGGAGGTTGAGGATACGGGAGCCTTATTGTAGCCACATTTCATGTTCAGATTACCTCCCTAGTGGATCAGATTTTAATTAGAGGCGGTCGTAGGATCACGGATGATTAAACTTAAGGGAAGAGATAGAAAAAGGAAAGAAGCGAGAATTTCAAATTGAGATGACGACATGATAGTGAAAGCGGCCGAGGAGAATGTGTGCAGTATGGGTGAAGAGGAACATTATGGAAGAAGCACATTCATCTACATATGCTATGCATCCAGGTAGTACCAAGATGTACAAGACTTTGAAAGAACATTATTGGTGGAATGGGATGAAGAAAGAGATTGCAAGTTTCGTCTCCAGATGTCTAACCTGTCAGCAAGTGAAGGTAGAGCATCAAAAGCCCGCGGGGAAGGAATCTGATTACTCCTTATTCGGTATGGAAATGGGAAAAGATTCTTATGGATTTTGTGGTCTTCCACGGACTCGAAGTATGACATGATGCATATGGGTGATGGTAGATCGGTGTGAAGTGTTAACCATTTTCTACCAATTAATGTTGAGGATTCATTGGAAAAGTTGGCCCAATTGTATGTGGATTAGATAGTGAGACTTCATGGGGTTGCAGTTTCGATAGTTTCAGATTGAGACTCCAGGTTCACATCCAGGTTTTGGCCTAGTTTGCAAACAGCTTTAGGTACTCGCCTACATTTTAGCACATCATTTCATTCTCAGACGGATGGCCAGTCGGAGAGGACCATTCAGACGTTAGAGGATATGCTGAGAGCTTGTGTGATGGAATTCAAGGGGAGTTGGGATACTCATTTGGCACTAATGGAGTTCGCCTACAACAATAGCTATCAGGCCAGTATAGAGATGGCTCCATTTGAGGCACTATATGGTAGGAAATGTAGGACTCTAGTGTGCTGGGATGAGGTTGGTGAGAGAAGACTAGTAGGCCCTGAGCTAGTGCAGATCACTGCAGAAAGTGAAAGTTGTCTGTATAACTTAAAGATAGCAAGCAGAGAGCAGACGAGAAGTTATGGACAACCGTCGTAGAGACTTGCAATTCGAGATAAGTGATCGGGTCTTTGAAGATTTCCCCTTGGAAGGGTGTTTTGAGATTTGGGAGGCGAAAGCTCACCCAAGATTTAAAGGACCCATGAGATCAGAGCAAGGTGGCCAATAGCTTGCAAAGAAGTTACCCCCAGAGTTATCATGATTCATGACACATTCCATGTCGATGTTAAGGAAGCATATCTCCAGATCCTTCACATGTGTCGAGAGCAACAAGACAAGCCTAAAGGAGAACCTGACTTATGAGGAAACACTGCGGCAGATTGTAGATCACAGTGAAATGTGATGCCGAGGAGAAGTAATCTTCGTTAAAGTCCTATGGAGGAATCCTCGAGAGTGGAGACAACTACTGGGAGCCGAGTACCAAATGCGCACCAAGAACCTCAATTGTTTTCCTAATGAGGCATTTTCCTTCCTTTGAATTTAGTTTGTTCATTTCGAGACGAAATGTTCTAAAGGAGGAGGATTTGTAACACCCCATTCCGATGAGGTGCACAAAGATATTAAAATAGGGGCGTGATATGTGCACCAAGTTCCATTGTAATATTTTTCGAGTTGTTATTAAGGATAAAATTGTAAAGTTTTCAAAGAATTGTGGCACTTTTGCAATTAAGGAAAGTGGAAGGGGTGAAAGTACAAATTATGAAATTTCAAAAGGATAATAATATTAATAAATTGCCAAAATGGTTCAGGGAAGCCTCGAAAATTCTCTAGATCTCGGATGACAAAACGGATTGCGCCATTAAATTCGTCTCATGAAATCTAGTGACCTAGAAAAGTTTCGTTGAATTCCGAGACAGTCGGAATATTTTACGAATTTCTAGGCACGGTGTATAAAACCTCAAAATGATTTTTGAAAAATTTAAAAATGGAAAATATTTAAAGAATATTCAATTAGGATAGCGAAATTTAAACCGGACAAAATAAATTGTTTCTGGGTCAACTAATCTTAAGAGAAAGGAAAAGGGACATGTGGATCCCACTTAAAAAAAAATAAAAAAAGTAAAGACAAACGTGAGATGGAGGAGTGACGGACGAGAGGAGAGAGAGCAGAGCGCACAGTGAAGAGGAATTTTATTTTTATTTTTCTTTCTCTTAGTTTTTTCTCGATTATGGAAATCTTAATTGCCGGAATTGGCCGCAAAAATGAAAAGTGCTCTATGCGACGAGGCTACGCGCGGGTACCAAAACACGGATTTCACCAAGAATTCGTAAAAATTCGAAAAACTTAAATTTTGCTACGTATTTACGACTTAATGGTCAGCACATTTCGGACCAAGAGTTAAAGTTACTCTACTCGACGAGAGCTACGTGTGGGTACCGAAATCACGGGATTTGGTCGGATTTCCATGTGAAATAGTGAATACGTATAAAATAGTAAATACGTATGAATATGTATAAATACGTATGAATAGTGCATAGTGCAGAGTGCATAGTGCATAGTGAATAATGCATAGTGCATAGTGTATAGTGAATAATGCATAGTGCATAGTGCATAGTGTATAATGCATATCAAATAGTATTTTGTGCTGACGTATGTGGTCTAATACATCAAATGTGTAGGCTAAAAGCAAAGTGGGAAAATTGTGGAATCGTGCTCAAATTTTAGTAAGCAGAAAAGGTCAGTGTTCTAAACCTATTTTTCCAAATACTAGTGTATTATTATTATAAATTGTTTTACACTGGTATTTAATGGTTTTGGTTGTAAACCATATTTGAAAAGGGCAATGGTTTGATTTAAACCATATATGAAAAGCAAGTAAATGGTTTTGATGCGGAAACCATATATGAAAAGTAAGCAAATGGTTTTGAATTATTAAACCATTTTTCAAGCAAGCAAGCAAGTAAGAAAATGGTTTTGATTTAAACCATATTTTTAAAGCAAGCAATGAATTTAGCAAGCAAGTAAATGGTTTTGATTTTAAACCATATGTGAAAAGCAAATTAATAAATAATGGTTTTGATTTATTCAACCATATTTGAAAAGCAAGCAAGGAATTTAGCAAGTAAATGGTTTAAAATTTAAAGAACCATATTTCAAAGAGCAAGCAAGCAAGTAATGGTTTTAAATTGTAAAACCATATTTCAAAGAGCAAGTAAGCAAACAATGATTTTTAATTATTAAACCATGTTCAAGCAAGCAAGCAAGCAAGTAAAAGAATATTTGTGAAAACAAGCCTAACTAAAATCCCTAGTTCTAAGCAAGCATACCGGTCAGAGGTATTCCGTACGTGCACGGTGGTGTTAGGATATCATACATGCATTTAGCTTTTGCCTGCCTAAGAAACTTAGGTCATGCATCATGGCATTTAAAGGAGACCGTGGCACGCATAGAGTATATGCGGTTAACGCTGCTAACTAAACTATGGTGATGGCTTAATTCCCGTGCACTCCACCATTTACCTGAAAAGGTGATCCGACACATGTCCTTCCACCGCACGGGGTCGATGCTCAGGCCCCGTGTTCACCAGTAAGGCGGCAAGTAGGCCTCCAATGGTTGATGTTTTATAAGCATGATATACAGCTGAATAATCAACCATTGGTGCACCTGGCCGCCTGTGCCTCCGTGAGAGATTTAAAAGCAAACGTTGAGCACGTGCTCCCGCTTAGGATTCTCCCAAACGACCCGCTGAGCCCCAGCCCCGCGGTGATTTTAGTTAAAACGGTCGAGCCCAGGCTCCCGTGGTTATTTTCAAAACATGCGGTTGAGCCAAGGCTCCCGTATTTATAAAAAAAAAAAGTTTTGGAAACTTTTTAAAGCAAAAGATTTGAGAAATGTTTTATACATTTTTAAAGCAAGAGGTTTATAAAAAGTTTTTTTAAACTTTTAAAGCAAGTAAGGTAAAGCAAGCAAGCAAGAGAATTGAGAAAAGGTTTATAAGCTTTTAAAGAAAAGCAAAGCAAGCAAACCAGCAAGTATTAAAAGTTTTATAAACTTAAAAGCAAACACCATGTAAAGTTTTGTGTTCTCTTTAATGTGGGCAAGCAAGGTTTCTAGAAAATAATTGTAAAAGAAAGTTTTACGCGAGGATGTTTTCGAAAAGCAAAACATTTTATAAACCATGGCACTCACCGAGCCTGCTTAGGCCTATTATTTTCCCGTTTTAAAAACTATTTTCCGTAATGTGCACTCCGGACGCGGAGCATACAGATTCTCCTAACATTTGTACAAGTGTCAAGTATTAATAATATTTTGTAAGTAAAATTACTTTGAATTTGTATAATGGAGCATATGTATGTACATAGTGTAGTTTTGTGAGAATGTGTCAGTTGTCGTTGCCATATTTGGATAAATGTAAATTGTGTATACAGATTTGAATTTGTCCTACACAAATTATGTCAGCTGAGATTTTACCGCTGCCAACATTTTTCAAAATCATAAGTTAGAAAAAGTAAAAGAAAAATTTTTATACGATGTTTAAGCAAGCAATAAGGCTTCGCTTCAAAGGATTTTCTAATCGCTAGAGGTAACGGCTGGGGATTTCTGTGGAATGGCCGGCACACCTGCCGATAGTTGGGGGTGGGGGTGTGTCAATAAAGGTGGTTCCATGAGGGAAGGAGTTTTTGCTAAGATTTTGGAAGTAGAAAAAACTTGTATACTGTGAAGAGTTTTCCTTTCATTTTTATTTTTCAGTATTTTAACAAATAACTCATCATGTTACTTGTAGCAAAGATTATTTTATCGACCAAAATCTATATCGATACACTTTCTAAGCAATAAGATAAGCTTGAATCCACTAAGTAAAAAGTCTCGAGATTTTCTGCAGGGATTTTTAAAAAAAGAAATCATGACGAGGATACTCGACTTTGCAGGGGTGGAAGACATTCACAAAGATGTCGCTTGTAGCAAAAACCCACCATGTATGTTTGACTGTGACTTTGTTACCCATCATATTCTTCTTCGGTTTTGAAAGCTGTCCACACTTCAACTATTTAGCATCCTCCTCATTCAAAAAAATTGGCAAAATGCGCATTAAAGCACCACAAAAGAGGAATAAGAGGGCCTTCAGATCTAAAATAAAACGCAAACCAAAAAAACATGGCAATTGGAAAGTATTTTCACAATAACGAAATAAAACCAAAATATGCAGATACTAACACTAATCAAATTATAGATGAAATTTTGAGCAAGGGTACGGAGCCCATGTCTAGAATCTAATCTATAATAAAAAATAACAAAACTATAAAAATTCAAGAGAAAAACAAATATGCAATAATCGACAAAATAACTATGGTATTTCCAAACTATACTTAAGCATGCTACTAATGCAAAGATTCACGCACTGCTCCGTGAACAACCCACCAACAAAAGAAAGCGTTTCTTCAATGCAAATCATAATAATACTTGAAAATGCAATTACCGGGTCATAGCCGGAAGCAAAATCCAAATATGTACCGGCATCCAAATATCTCTGGATGTTTTATCAAACAAATACTTTGAACTTCTACATGTTTAGAAATTCCTATATGCTTGCCAAGACTATGTGCATGATCAAGGACCACTGCAGATACCACCCTTATAGTGATGGTTCTCCATGGTCTTGAACAGTATGACTAGCTAGGAAAGCCCAACTGAATAATAAATAGCACCATAATACAAGAAGAAATAGAAGCCTGAAAAACAAACATAGTGGTGATGACATATATGAAATTGAAGTTGTTTCATATAACATGAAAAATCAAATGAGTCAACCTAAGTACTAAGCATATGTTGAAGATTAATGTCATAAGAAACAAAATGCCTATTCTATAAGTTGCCTACTAAGAGGCATGTTTCTTTACAAGGCATTACAAAAGGATTGTCTCAATTTCATCTCACCCATAATAATTTAAAGCAGATCTACAGAGAAGAACAAAGTTTAAAAGGGAAATGAAAAATAAATAGCAATTGATATATAAAACTAAATCCTATGGAATTCTAGAAAGTTAAGAAATAATAATGCTAATAAATAATTAAATCTTCAGAAATAAGAAAACCAAACCCATTCTCTCAAATTGGGAGAGTCCAAAAACCAAAGCCATGCTAATAAAGAGCTCATGCTAGAGGGGTAAGAAATGAACTCGTAACATAACACTTGAAATGAGAAAAGCTCAAATCATAAAAAAATATACCAAGAAAAGAATGTACAAAGATACAAACTTAAATAAACATAGAAGTAGTAAACTTTGTTTAAAGTCATGAATACTAGAAAAAATATTTAGAATTAGATTATTGGGAAGGAAAATGTTTTACTGATGTCCTAAATCGATGTGCTCTTAGAACATAGTCAGATGAAAAGTACTCAGTAAAATCCAAAGATGGTCCTGTATGAGACAAGAAATTAACTAGAGTCAGGGACAAAGATTATTGGAGTAGGGCTATCCCATTATCCCATACTAATCTTTGCTTTATTAATGAATATATTTCCACAAACTTAGAAAAAGAGCGATACTGTTTGTATTCCCTTTTATGAGCTTTCTGAGTGTTTTTAATTCAAAAACATTATTTTATATTCGGCATGTACTTAAGTAGTGCAAACATAGCTGTTTCCTTAAATTTGCGAACAGCTCCCTTTCCTTGATAATTCAAGTAATCGTAAGCCTCTTATATATGTTTCAAAGGCATATAGAACATTATTAAGTACACTTCATTTATACGTAAAGTGATTAGAACTTCTTGCTGTCGGGTTTATTTCACCATTCAAGATGACTTGACTTTATGTCCATGAACCGTGGTAGATCGGGTTCAGTACTTGATAATGGGTTCTAAAATTTGTGGCTCTCCACATAATTAATGGACACACCTCATATGCCAAGTTTTTATGGTTTCCTTTTGCGTAAGGCATGGGCATTTGTAGAATTTCTACACACAAATGACTTGAACTTAAATCATAAAATTAATGAAAACAATGGATGGACATGTGTGTGTATATATATATCCCTCCATCTAACTGCTTGTAGAAAATATTGATTAGAAGTCGATGATATATGTTGCACATAGTTTCCTTGGATGAATAATATCTAGATCTTGTTATTTTCCATAAACAAACCCAATCTACACGGCCAAAAGTCAAGAAGATAATAATTTATAGCGTATGGACGCCCACGCCTCGCTGTCTAAAGATTTTGGCGTAGTGTGGGATGGACCGCACTCAAAAGGACTTTGTAGAAAAATTGGTTAGAAATTGATGATGTATATATATGCCGCATTACAAGTTAGTTCCCTTTGGATGAATCCGCCTAAATCAAATATGGAATTCACCGAGTCCATCCACTATGGACTAGTAGGGTCCCTCTCACCACATGTTGGAAACCTCACATATCTCGGATCAATGGAGCTCCGAAACAACAACTTCCATGGTGAAATATCCTCTGAGTTAGGTGGGTTGTTTTGGCTAAGAGTGCTCTCGGTGTTGAAGACATCTTCTAGGATGGTCTTTCTTTTCATGATTTTGTGATGAAGACATTTTTATTTGAGCGAGTAATAGAAATCATGGATACGCATTTGGTTTTTTGAGATGAAAGAGACTGTAAAATAAAGGAGTACATGGCTTCAGTGTTGAGAGTTGGCATCACATGTTCCATTAGTATTGAGGAGAGTCTCTTCCTATTATGACGATAACAATGATATTGATGTAATGCTAGGATTAATGCTTTTTAGTTGAATGTGAGTATAACATGTAAAATTATACAATGTATAGGTCCCATTTACTAAGATAGAATACCCTTGTATGTGAGAAATTGGTTATGATGTTCGCTTATGATATAGATCAATCATTTCATATTAACTCTTCAAGTGATTTCAAAAATATCAAAGCATGATTGCATATAAACATATGTGTGTGAGAGAATTCAAAGTTTAAGGACTCAATAAAAGATTATTTTACACAATAATAATACATATATATATATATATATATATATATATATATAGGACCTCTAATTAATGAAAACTGTGAGCAGAGTGTAGATTTAAGTCACCAAATAGACTCACTTAACATTACTTAGTGTGAAATCATTTTTCTGAAAAAAAATATTTATTTATTTTTGTTTCCATAATTATTATTTTATTTCGTTGTTATATGCATGTAATTATTATACCCTTAAAACAATCTTTGTAATTTATGAGCCTCATTGGGTTTTATCAATGGTACAACTTGGGGGTAGATAATGGTTCTTCGTTATGCCTGCCAACAAAAGATGAATCTTTCCTTACCCATTGAAAAAGACTTGAAAATACCATATATTCCTCTTAAAATGAGAAAAACATCCTTTTAGATGTATATATATATATATATATATATATATATATATATATATATATATATATATATATATATATATTTTTTTTTTTTTTTTTTGTTTAAAAAATCATTTTGGACAATAAGATTGGGTGGTTGGAAACTTATTTACTCTTGTAGATAAGGTACTAGTTCAATTGGATGTTGTTTGGCTCTCTAAGACATATAGATGAACATGATAGAAACGGAATCTATAGAAATAAGAATTTGTAGATACCATGGGATTTGACTTGGAAAAATGGAATCTCTTATTTTTCCATGTAACAGAAGAAATTCCCAAGTTCTAACCATTCCTGGTCTCTCAACTTGATTTGACATCTTAAATTTGATGGTCTAAGTTCATGAGAGTTGTGTCGTCTTCACATGTTATTCCAAGAGATCCATATTCTTTTTCATTCATCAATCACATAATCTAAATTTATTTAACCTTGAAAACTGAATGACAATCTTTCGATCTTGAGTGCGCGCAACAGAAGCAAACATGGCACTGGGATTTGGTTTAGCGAGGAAAGGAAACTTCATGATAATAGACCACAGAAAAATGAAAAATGAAGAACAAAAAGGGATGAACAAAAACTTTTGCCATTGCTAGAAATGTATGATGCGCGTTCTTCCATTGTATCTCTACTTTCTCCAAGGGCTTGCTTCCTTAAGAAGATGTTCTGATCTGAGCACAATTCCTTGGCTACATCAATGACTTCCATCTCGGTCTTTTGGTGATTCCATGGAACATATGATACCAATTTCCACACTGCATTGACGATTCCCCTCCTTTTACCACTTCATCCGACTCTTAAAAGCAAAGGTCGGGTCTATTACCTTCATGACTCGCCAGCAAAGTATCGCTTTCACATAGTTATAAGAGTATGACCATCTTCAAACTCGCTTATCGTTTGGTCTTCCAATAAACATCCCAAAGAAAAGGATTCCATAACTATACATATCTCCTTCAATGATTAATAGCGACCATGCACGCCATATTCTGCATAACAATTATTACAAAGTACAAGTAGAAAAAAATTGAATTTATTTATATCCATGGAAAATAGCACTGAACGTAAAATGAATAGATATATGTTATTACTTATAGCTGAAATTGGTACCCGATAATGTAGCCTATGGGATCCTTCTTTCTCTCATTGTAGTCGAGCTTATTTTGTTCTGTATAGTACTTCAGAGCATTTAGTGCTACAAATGATGTATGATCTTTGAATACCGAAATCACTGATATGGCCCTGGCCATATTATCACAAGCCAAGAAGAACATTGTTGGGCTTAAGGTCATTATGAATGTAAATAAACACATTCGCATTGAGTGTGAAGATGTTCAGTGCGTGGGCAACGCCAATATATTCGCTCAGAGAAGAGTAAGCCTGGGGTTCTTTATCCTCTATTGCTTTTGGATGTAAATCATCCGTCCAAATTCCCTTTAGACATAAATCAAAACACCGTAGCCTTAAAATCATTACCCTGAAAGTCTAAGCTACAACAAGCACTCAAGACTTTGACGAGGTTCCTATGCCGGATTTTTCTCAAGGCCTTGCATTCCGACATAAAGCTCTTGGAAGCTCCCCTTTTTGGAAGATTGAACACCTTTACCGCAATGGCTAGTCCATCTTGACCAAGGATTCCTTTTGTACACGTAGAGTCGTAGCTCCCAACAATCGATCTATCGGACTCCAGAAGCCTTCAAGAAATATGGAGCTCGCAAATGAAATTCTTAGGAATTGCCTACTGGAAGATTGTGCAGGAAGAGGCATTATTCCTCATTTTCTTCCTCCTCAACCGATAATGATAAAACAAGGGGCCAAATAAACTCAAGGATAAAGTTCCAATGATTACTGGAATGAGTAGTTTGGCATAGGGACGCTTTCTCGTTTTGCCCGAAGAGGAGGTGACATTGACACAGGTGGGGAGATGAAGCTTGGGGAAGCCTCCACATAGATTTTTGTTTCCTTCAACTGAAATGGTGGCATTGGCCTCAACAGAGGGTACTTCTCCTTCAAGTTCATTGAAAGACAAGTTCAAATAGAGGTAAAAGGAAGGTCCCCAAGAAACATCGGATCTTGCTTTTAAAAATCTCATTACAGAAAGATCCAAGTGTTCTAAACCTCGAAGAGTTTGCAAATGACAGAGGAATCTCACCTTCCAAAGGCATGCTCATCAAGCTTCGAAGACCCCCATTTCCACACAATTACCCAAAGAGTTTGGAAGAGCACTGGAGCAACTTTGTCTGAGACATCTAATTCTACAAGGTTAATCAAATGGCCAACTTCCAATGGCAAATAAGACTCAAGAAGGTGTCACACCTAATCAGCGACCACAAGCCGGTGAAAGACCTATAACATCATTAGGAATTGAACCATTGAGGTTGTTGTTAGAAAGGGTCAAATATTCTAGCTTGTGACAGGCTGCTAGACTGGAAGGTACATCCCCCACCAAGTTGTTGCTACTTAAATCAAGATTTAATAACAAGGTTAAGTTACCAATTGAGAACGGTATTCCTCCAGAGAGTCTGTTTCCAAGCAAACCTAATGCTTGCATTTTATGAAGCTTGCCAATGTTAGAAGGAATGCTACCAGTGAGGTGATTCATAACCAAGTCAAGGTATGTTAGATTTACAAGATTCTCTTATGTTCGAAGGAATTGTTCCATGAATCAAGTTGGATTCCGAATCCATCAAGTGAAAGTTGGTTTGAGAAATTCAGCAATCGTGCTAACTAAAGGACCTTTGAGAAAAATTGTTGGTAAACGCTTGTTTGTAACCGAAAAAGCGCTTTGCTAGAGAATCAATGAAACTCAAATCATCTCCTATGGAGAAACCCAACTGATTCATGGCCATGTTTATGGCTCGAAGGTTTTATACCTTCCAAATTAGGTGGTACTCGCCATAGTGAAATTGTTATGAGAGAAAGATACCTTCTACATTGAAGCATTAGATAAAGAAATGGGAAATGCACTCTCGTGAATCGGTTTCTTACAAGAACTAGCCGCCTAAGATGAGGAAAGGCAACAACTAATATCCCCGACTAAGACTTCCCTCCAGTTGATTAGATGAAAGTCCGAAGTGACGTATGTTTGAGAGATTGTACAGAGAAGAAGGAATCGTACCTGTTAATCTATTGATACCTAATTGAATGAAGTCTATACTTGTTTTACTCAAGCCCTCGTAGAATGCTTCCTACGAGGTCATGGTCGCCTCTACCGACAATACACCGAGAGATGAGAGGTCTCTATGAAGCCGGGATCTTCCAGCTGAGATTGTTATTGTAGCATGACCTGCAGCCTCACCTCCCAGAGGGAGCCAATTCCTTCTGGATTTCGCCTTCAAGCCTGTTGACTAGATTAAGTTCCTCAAGCTTCCGAGCAATATGTGAGGGCCGGTAGGACCTTTCCTTCAAAGGAATTGTTGCTAAGAACAAGAACTCAAGCGGAATAAACTGTTAATCGAGTCTCGGCCAGCACTTTGCCACAAGGTGTTTTTGAGGACTAATGTTCTAAGAAAGGCGAGGTTCCCGATGTGGGGGTGAGGGATCCCACCAATCCATAAGCAGTAGAATTAATCCAAGTGACTCCGTGGACATGCCGCGACTACAATACACACCCTAATTAACGGGCAAAATCGAGAGAGTTGTTCCAAGAACTCAACATCCCAAGTGGATCCTGGGTGATTCCATCTTTGAAAGCAATCAGCGCAAGTCGATTAGTTTCATTTTGCATGTTACCGGCTATGACGGGACACAATAGATGGATGGACAACATGACTGTGTACACCAAAAAGAAAGATGCGCAGGCCTTCATACTCCACTGGATCATTAATTTCATAAGCCTCTTATATTAAGTACACTTCTTATTTATACAGAAAGTGATTAGTACTTCTTGTTGGTTTATTTCACAATTCAAGTACTTGATAATGGGTTCTAAAATTTTGTGGCTCTCCATAATTAATGTGGGACACACTTCATATGTCAAGTCTCTTCGGTTCCCTTTTGCATAAGGCATGTGCATTTATAGAATTTCTACACACAAATGACTTTAACTTGAATCATAAAATTAATGAAAACAATGGATGAACATATATATATCCCTCCATCTAACTGCATGTAGAAAATATTACTTAGAAGTTGATGATATATGTTGGACATAGTTCCCTTGGTTGAATGATATCAAGATCTTGTCATTTTCCATGTGCAAAACCAATCTACACGTCCAAAAGTCAAGAAGATAATAACTTATAGTGTGTGGATGTCCACGTCCAAGGACTTATGCGTTGGTGGATGACTCCGGCACTACAAAAGTACTAAATTCTACTCATTATCCGGGCATGCGCCCCGCTTCCTTTAATTACAAATTGTTGATACTTTATTTGTGTGGAAATGGGCTGTTACTCTCAGGAAGAAGACCATCTTCACTTGGCACCCCTATTAAACTATATGTCTACTATTAAATTACAATTTACAACAACTTAATTGTCTGGAAAAATCCCTCAATGTCTAGCAGCCTTTCACAACTTCATAGAATTGGCCTTTAGAACAACAACTCAATTGTTCATCTCTCAAAGAATTCTTGGGCCTTCTTTCCATTTAATAACCTCGTACCAACTTAAATATTAAGGATTGAAACTCATCATGTGCTCACTGGGGCTTATACTTTGTCTCTTTTATGTCGGCTTATTCGGGTGTTTTGCTTAATGTACACTTCCCATGCTCGAGGAAAATGCAAGGGGAAGAAGATAGAAGGGAAATGTGTGGTAAGAAAAAAATGATGGAAAATTAAAATCGAGTTAAATTAATCTAATATATCATTTTTATTTATTACTTCAAAGTTATTTTATTTCTATTTATTCATCAATATATAAACAATTTAAGAATGTATTTCTTTGAAATTTTTAATTAAATCACCAAATATAAAAAAAATCAATCTTGGGGAACCAAGTTAATACAACTTGAAGGATTTTGGGTCAAATTTTGTGGCCATGATATCACTTGGAATCTCAATGCAATCCACTACTTCACCACAAGTGAGGAGTTTGAAATCTTCCACACAATGCTAGTCTAGACTTGACGTGAATATTGTTTGGTATCTACGTCATTTGTATTCAATATTCAAACCCTAAACACAAAGCATGTCTTCCAAATATTGGAAAGCTTCATGAACCGCAAAGATTACGCTTTATGGAAATGAAACTATGGGGAAGAATGGCTCATCATCATTTGGTAACATAACCTCTTTGAGCTCTCTCTAACGAGGGGTGTGACTAACAACTTGTTCGGGGGGAGATCTCGCCTTAGCCTAGCGTACCACAAAACCTCTGACATTTGAAGATTCCAAAACAACCTGGCAATGAAAAATCATGAGATGGATTAGTTATTCTAAATTTATTTTCATGATTACCAAAATTTTGAAGCAGGACCATTAGTAGCATTAATCCATCTAGAATATTCAAGTCCTATAGCTGTATATATGTGGCAATTGAATTTTAACCTTAATTAGAACTTAGTTTAATTAAGATAATATAGTTCTCTATCTACATCGATGCTGAAATGAAAATTAAGTGTAAATTCAAGTTTATGAAATAGATACACTTATTTAATTTTATAATTATTTATTATTATTTATGAAGTTATAAACTCTGTGAAAGAATATCAATATATGTAATAAAAAGATATACATAGCATGCATAATGAATGAGTGTGCCCATGAAAGCACCAATGGCGCTCGAGTGGCGCTCGGTGGCTGGATCGACTGGCATTCAACCCCAAGCAAGAACCGCTAGCCGCCCAACCCCTAAACCCATTCTCCAAATCCTTTAACCGCGCCTCAGACGAAAGCAATTGAGTCTCCGAGCAAATACCATTACCCCTTGCTCCCCCTTTTCCATTTCCTCTTGAATGAATAATTGTTTTTCTTTCTTTTTCTCTCACCCTTAAACCCTAATACCCTGAATTTAAATTACGATTCACAAAATTACCATGAAATAGTCCAATACTCTGTCCATGAAATTCACCCACATAATCCACAGAGAAGGACAATTTTTTTTTTTTTTTCAACAATAAATATATGTTGTTATTATTATTTTCCCCATAAATTTAAGAGTTTTGTCTCAAAATAATACATTTTTTTTAAAAACACCAATCTAATATATTTATGAAAAAAAATGTCCAAACTAGTATGTCCTCATCAAAAAGTGAATACGATTTAAAACATTTTTTAAGTTAAAATCATAATTGTTTACTACGATTTTATTTTTTTTAAGTTAAAACCATAGTTGTTAGCTACTGCAGCTTGAAGAAACCAATATAAACTACGCATTTTTAAACACTAGTTGGGGTATTATTTTTAAAACAAATTAGGATTGTATTTTATTTTTATTTTTTTCTAAACCTGTATTATTTTTTGAAACAAAACTCTAAATTTAAGGAGAGAGAAGAGGCCCAATTGGTCGGGAAGGGCGTAACCTACAAATTAAACTTTTTTGTAGGAAAATATTAAAAGAAGAAAATATTTTTTAGTTATTTTTCAATACTTGATTTTTTTTTTACACTTGATTAACCTTCCTAGACTCGAACCCTTTCTCTATGCCCTCTTCCTAAATAGTGAGAGCTCTATCACATGAGTTTCGAGTCACACTTGATTTATAGCCAGAAAATATAAGAATAAAATAAATAAATATATTTTAACTAATTATAAATTTATTTTAAAATAAACAAATATATATATATATATATATATATATATAAATTAGTTCAAGACCACTGAATATGATGTGATATATATGGTTGGGGTCTCTTATATCTTAACCATTGGTCTCGAATTCGTGCATTGGAAATGTAGCTATGTTATACAGTAGAGTTTTATTGTCCTTGTGATCCCTTCCTCACCTGTATTTAGATTAGTCCTGATGTGGTATACTTGAAGACACTTCTTTCATGTGTGGACACCTCATGGTCTAGCAAAAAAATTTCAAATGTTAAAGAGCAAGCAAGCCTAGGGAGCGGGTAGGGGCTCGGAGTAAAGCGCAAGTCCCAGTATAGACAAATTTGTGAAGAACAGAATACTATGGTGTATTGGAAAGTGAAAAGATATAATATATATATATATATATATATATATATATATATATATATATATATATATATATATATATATATATATATATATATATATATATATAAATAAACAATAATTACAATTATTATTAATTTTTAATTATATATTTATTTAGTTATATTTTTTAACTAACTTCAGCTTAATTTAAGTTATATATATTAATATCAAATTATTTGCCTACATAGTACTCTATATCCATGATCATTAATATTCATTTCATACACACATACTTCAAAGTCGACACTTTCTTCCTCCAATCAAGAAAAAAATGCCTAGAGGGAACGAAACAGCTAATCCAAGAAGCTCAAGTCTGCAACCAACGAAGGAAATCAAGGTAACTTAAATGTTCACACAAAGTATCTCACATGTTTGGTTCGAAATGTGAGAAAAATGTTTGATCAAAGAAATCGTGTAAAATTGTAACTGATTTTCTTTAGTATTTTTCTTAACATTTAATTTATTTCTTTCTAAGGCACCAAAGATAGCCTGAGTTGAGGTCGACTTTTCTTGTTCCAACGGATTCATTGTCCATTTCATGCATATTTCCTTCAAAGTCGCCGTTTCTCTCTCCCGCAAATCAAGAAAAATGTCTCAAAAAATCCTAACTTTGGGTATATAACTTTGGGATTTAGGGTTGTTTTCTTCTTTTTTTTTACTACTAAAAACTTTAGTTAGAATGTAGTTAATTGTTCCTATTGGGACTTGACTCAAGACCCTTTTCCTCCTTATACCTTGCATTTTTGAAACATTGAGCATGTAGTAAACTATCCCCATTTGGACTTGAACCCCACGACTAGACTCCACGTGCTCTCCCAAAAGTAGGACCCCATCATGCATCTCTGCTTCAACTCCTTCCCCATCGTCATCGACTTCTTCACCGCCATGGTCAAGCTCGCTCTAAAATCGTCATCGGAAAATACACCACCTATAAGCACTTTGACATCCTACAAAGCAAGCATTGGTTGCTTGTCAGACAATAAACCTATAAAGTTGGCTTTGGGAGTGCATAAAATGAACCACTCCACACTATGACTTTCACACATTCTCCCTAGGGCCTTTACATACATACGCTAGTGTTCTCTCCTCTCCTCTCTGGAAATTAGGCATGCCCACACGCAGATCTGTCACGACTAGAATAACTTGGAAGGTCATGCACCAAGAGGTTAGTAAACCCTAAAGATGATGTCATTAGTTTATCACACATCTTGTTCAATCATGATCCAAGCTTCCATTGTGCATTGTTTCGCAGTCGTGATGTCAAGGAGCTCAGAGATGCTCTACAAATTGTTCTTCGAATGGGTTACTGACATCGGGACTCCATTCCTTGGCTCGTTCTTGGATTTTAAGGTACATGAAGAGGATAGAGGTTTTGTGAAAAGGGTTGAAGGTGGAGAGAGAGTGGGTGGGGATAAAATTGTTTTCTTACAAATATAAAAAAATTGGGGGCAAATTAGATAGTGACATGTGGCAAAAGAGAAGAGAAGGGGTGGGGATCAAACTAAATTTTTTTTTAAACAAAAAAATTAGGGGCAATTAGATAATGACACATGACATTTTTTTAACTTGCTTAACTAGTTACATATCTCTTAGGACCACTTAGGGAAGGCACTGCATAAATTTTGGGATTATTTCTGTCAATTTTCCCTTATTTATATTATAAATGATTCAGCTCATGTGTTCTTTACAAGTTGATAAGTTTCCCGAAAAATTGTTGTATAGTACCTCATAATTAACGGAATGATTTGTCTTTATCATAAATGAGCTTACCATGATGAGTATACTTAGTTTCCATAGAGTCATGACTAATGTCTATTGGATTGTCTTGGAAATTACCAGATTTCTCAACCTTGATAAAATATGCACTAGCGCTAACGCTGTTTGTAAGACCCGAGAAATTCCAATTTCTGGAAAAAGGGCAAAATCGTAATTTCGATTACAAAGTTGTTAATTTCGGTTAAAAATCCGTAATTTATTCTCTAGATCTCGGATGACAAAACAGATTTCACCGTTGGAATCGTCTCATCAAATCTAGCTAGCAAGTAAAATTTCGTAGAATTTCGAGACAGTCGGAGTTGGCACGTTTTTCGAGGTATCACGGTTCGGGTGCCGTAAAACTATTTTGGATGCCACGAAAGTCACATATAACACGTACTCATGTGCCATAAGTGGCATGAGTAGAGAAATGATGAAAATGGACAGCCGAGATAATGCCGAATGTCAAAACTGGGAAATGAAGGGACGTAATGGTCATTATAGGTTTGATTTAGGGTCACAAAGGCCAAAATAGTCAACGATTACCTATCTCCTTCATTAAACCAAGACCAAAAGCGTGAGAGCGGGGATTTTCTTATAGAAGCTTGAAAATGGAGAAATTTTAGTGAAGAGTCTTCCTTCTCTCTAAAAATGCGGGCGTCAGGCCGTCGGCGATCTTCGGGACAAGAGGAGCGCTCTACGTGGAGAGGGCCCGTGGGTGCAGATTTGGGGGTTTTCTCAGCTCCGAGGTAGGGGTTTCTCCTTATGGGTTTTTATTCTTCGGTTAATTACCATGTAAATGTTTCGATTGATTGAGGCTGAGCGGCCGTTTGATGGAAACCCCAGGCAGGACCGAATTGATATAATTTTGAAATCCAAATGTAGCGTAGGCGCCATGGCTGATTTGGGTGGTTGAATGTTGCATTTTTGTGATAAATCATGGATTTATTTGGATGAGGCCGAAAATGGCCGTGAAATGTGGGTTCACAAAGTGAACCGATGAATGGATGTGTGTATGAACCGTAAAACCTAGGTTTTTACTGTTCCTAGGAATAGTGACACGAAAATATATTTTGTGTGAATATGTGTTTGGTTGAGTGATTCAAGTGGAATTGCTCGTGTATGATCATTAGCCCAAGGGAGCTAATTTTGATGTATGAATTGATTTATTTCATGACATGATTGTGTAATAGGATATTATGTGGATATGTGCATGTTTACATATTTGCATGTGATTAGTCTGTATTGGAATTGACATACATGCATTCCATATGCACTGGAACATCCTAGGACTATAGGAGTTAGTGCATGAGATGAGTCTAGAAAATGGTTAGGAAGACATTAAATATTAATTATCGGTAGTCGAATGAAAAATATCAATCGTTGGAGCGGCCCAATTGATATTCATCGGAGAATAGTACAAACAAATAATATATCAATCGTCCGGGCGAGCCCCGATTGATATATATTCATCAGGAGGGTTGTCCCTGAGCTAACAAAGCAATGAATTCTCATCTGAGGAAGAAGCAGGGCGAGGTGTGAGAAATCATGAGGATTTCGGGATCGAGTTGGTCATGTAGACATTCAAGTAGGATCATGGATTTGCTTGAATGCCATGTTTATGTTGGAACATTGCCTTTGCACTTAGGTGGAGAGTAGCCGCTTAGGGCGGAGTTCCACTGCGAGCATTGGCTCACCTTGTCGAGGGATATATTTTAGAGGTACGGGAAGGCGTGCGGGGACGGCTCGTCTAGAGGCCCAGAGGATTAAGAAGAATAGGGTTGTGGCTTTGATGTATACATGTATTAGAACTTTTTAAGTTTAATGTATGTATTGTATAAGAGTAAATATTTGAACTCTTAGAACTATTGGATATAGTTGGTATGTTTTTATGGATATTGTAGTATGGGCCCAAGAGGCCGTTTTTATCCATAGTTGTATCATTGTGATTATATTGGACTGCTTGGGACAGGTTTCATGGAGTGTTTTATTTAAGGTAAAACTTCCGTGCAAGGGACCGCGATTTTCCTAATGGCATCGGGTAACTCGACATCCACACAGTATTCAGCGGGTTGGCGGGTAGTCAAGCGGACCCCAGGATCGGGCGTCCTGCTTTTTAGTGTGGACTAATTACATAAATGGTGTTTCAATTTTTTGATTTTTACGTTTTGATGTCGACTTTAATTTTATTCAATTAAGTGTCTAAATTCTTAATTTAGTTGGATGATAAGTCAGAAACTTAATCTTTTGAGCCCATAAATCTATTATTCTAGGAAGATCTTTGTCTTTTAACCTTAATTCTAGTTTCATAATAAATGAACTAACATGCGACTTCCCTCTTAGTTATACTCACCTCTTTATGCAGATTAGGTAACATGTGTAAAACTTACAACATGTTAAGTTGATAAATTGTTGAGACAAACAAATTGGAAGAGCATACAATAACTGTTTTGAAAAAATAGTGAAAGAAAGCCAAACAATAAAATAATAAAAATGCATCTAGATTGGGAGACATGGAGGGGAAACGGGTAGCTTGAAATAAGAGCGATGTGGTTCTTATTTTAACCTTTGAAATAGTTGATTAAATTAACACATATCATATTTTAATTTTCCTATTTACTTTTTCTTATAACATGCATGCTTGATGATATTATGCACCTCAATTTATAATTTAATCATACCATTTTATATTTTTAATTTTATATTCAGTTTTCTCCTATTTAACTTAATGAACAACTAACACTTTAGCTATTTTTCTTTTGTGGCTCAAATTAACCCCACATATACATTGTACATAATATTGCAGGTATGAATCCATGTTTGTTAAGAAAATTGCTAATGACATTCGTAAACGACTGAATGGTAAGATTCTACATGCGGGTGAGAATATTGTTGGAATGGATTTTCATTTGGATAAACTTAAATCACTTACAAACATTAAGTTGAGGAAGTTACATGATTGGGATCACGTATTGGTGGCATTGGTAAGACTATCATTGCCAAAGCTGGCTAATAGTATCTCATACCAATTTGATGGTTGGAGCTTTTTTGAGAATATAAGAGAAACCAAAAATTGTTCTAGTCTACTTCAACTACAACAAAAACTTCTTAATGATATCCTTAAAGGAAGAGATATGAAATTTCAAAATATTGATGAAGGAATCAATTTAATAAAGGACAGACTACATTCAAAAAGGATTCTAATTGTTGTTGATCATGTGGGTAGTTTATGCCAATTAGAATGCATGGTTGGAAGCCATGATTGGTTTTGTCCAGGGAGTAGAATTATAATAACAACTAGAGATAAACATCTGCTAGATGTTCATGGAGTGGATGAAACATATGAAGCTAAGGAATTAAATTATAAAGACTCTATTGAGGTTTTTAGTCGGTATGCCTTTAAGCAAAGTTCTCTTGAGGATGAATACAAGAATCTCTTAAATCATGCTATAGGATATGCTAAAGGGCATCCATTAGCACTCAAAGTTTTAGGTGTCTTTCTTTGTATGAGCCAGTGCACAGATAGGAAAGTTCATTCGTAAAATAGAAAAAAAACTTCCTATGGAAGTAGAAGTGTCCTTAAAAATAAGTTTGATGGACTAGATGATATGGAGAAGGACATATTTCTAGATATAGCATGTTTTTTAGGAAGGCGAGATTTGTTTGAATTTTTAGATGGCTACAATTTCTATCCGGATAGTCGAATTAGAGATCTTGTTGATAAAGGTCTCTTAACTATTTCAAACAATAAATTGGTTATGCATGGTTTGTTACAACATATAGGTTGGGAAATCGTTCGAAAACAATGCTTGAAAGAACCTGGGAGGAGGACCAGGCTAGGGAAGGTGAGGATGTCTATCATGTGTTGACAAGAAATATTGTAAGTGATATATAACTCATACATATTGTTTAAATATCTTATTAATTAGTCAAATACTATCTCAATTATTCACAACTTTTCGTCTTTTTAGGGGACAGAAGCAATTGAAGGGATTATCCTAGACTTGTCTATGTCGAAACAAATTGAATTCTCTACCAAGGCTTTTAAATGGATGAAGAGACTTAGATTGCTCAAAATCCATCAAGATGCTCTATATGACTCAATGGTGAAATATTGCAAGATATTGCACATTCCTAGAGGCGCCTTCTTGGGCTTTAGATTTCCTTCCTACTAGTTAAGATATCTCCATTGGGATGGATGCCCTTGGAAATCCTTGCCATCAGTTTCATGTAGAGAGAACCTAGTTGAACTTCGACATAAGTAGTTGCATTAAAGAGCTTTGTGGTAATAAGGTACAATTACTAATTTGAGTACTCTATTTAAGCTTTATGTAGCGTTTACATCCATGAAATCTTATTTCCGAATACAAACTTTATTTTGTTACAGGTTTTTGAAAACTTAAAGGTCTTAAATGTCAGTTATTCGTTAGATCTTACTGAAATTCCGGACTTCTCAAGTATGCCAAACTTGGAGATACTATTTGTCAAAGGTAGTGAAATTTGATTAAGGTCAAGTAATTTATTGGAGCTATTTATTTCACTGATTGTATTTAGTTATCTTTGTTTGAATTGGATGGAGTTGCCAAAAGCAAGATCTTCAAGAGGCATCTACAAATTGAAACGTCTTAAAACTCTTTGTTGGCTGTTCAAAACTTGAGAGTTTTCCAGAAATTATGGAGGTGATGGAAAATTTAAGAGAGCTTTATTTAGATAGAACAGGTATAAAAAGTTTACCATGGTCAATTGAGCATTTAAAAGGGATTCAGTATTTGGATTTGGTGCATTGTGAAAACCTTGAGAGTCTTCCAGAGAGCATTTGTAATTTGAGATCTCTTAAAACTCTCATTGTCCATAACTGTTCAAAACTCTACAAATTTCCCAGTATGCTGAGGCTATGTGATGACGTTGAGAGCTTTTTGAGCTAAGAAGCTTAATCCCCTGTAATTGCGATTCCCATTACAGTAATTCACAACATTGGAACCCTAGAACTGGTTCGCCTGGCATTAGGAGCCAGCAGCACGGAAGGCCCACTTCGAAGAGATCACGTTAGGAGGATGATCAAATAGCGGAAGTTATCATTGCGATGATTAGGTTTATCTTGGTTGGAAGAATTAGATTTGAGTTCTTTATGGCCTGGGAAGGAGGAATCACCGGTGGCGTTTTCCATGCCATCACTACAAGTGTTAAATCTAAGTGGGAATAATTTTGGAAGATACCTCCATCGTTAATCTCTCTAAGCTCAGAATTCTTAAATGAGTCACTTTGCAGGTTGCTTCTAGAGAAATTCAAGAGCTTCCATCAGTATCTGAGAAATAGATGCACCGCGGTTGTCGTATTTGTTGCCTTTGCGGTGGCATTCCCAATTATTCACTCTATACTCAATTGCTTGAAATCGGATATTCGGGTACAATTTTTTCTTGCATATATAGAACTCAATCTTAATTATAGACATGGGGCTTACATGCATGTTACTTTTGGTGCAGGATTTTGAACGTGGGTTTGGTTCATCTAACCTATTTATTCCAGGTTCTTTATATGATGGCAAGGGGATTAGTCTTTTCATTGATGGAAGTAGCGGAGATCCAGGCTGGATAAGGCATCAAAATATGGGAAATGAAGTAACAATACAACTTCCTCTCAATTGGTACGAGGATAATGATTTACTTGGATTTTCCTTGTTCTCCTTTCACGTTCCATTCAATGGATTAATTGAGGAGAAACTAGAGGGTGAGAAGGGTGAGGAGTGTCCATCTCCTTGTAGTTTAAAATGTGAATTGAGTTTCCTTGATGATGAGCAATTCGGAATTGTGGATGATCTCTTTTTGGACTCCTTTTGCGGATGCTACAATAATAAGAGTGGCGTATCGGATCTGATGTGGATGACTTATTATCCCCAGGTTGCTGTGAGGAGATGTATCATTGAATAACTATAGATTGTTGAGGCTTCATTTCCATTTCGTGGGACACATCGATCAAGGTGGAAAAGTGTGGGATTGGTCTTATATGCCAATGGATTAGCGGGAAGATCAAGTACAATTCATAATACTTGAAGCCCGAAGTTATGATGCTGAATGGAAGAACTCAGTAGAGGAGCAATATCTAAGCAAAAAATTGAAAGGACTAAACATTGATCTCAATCTTTAGACTCGAACAACCACAGCTGCATCTGCAGCAATGCCATTGTTTGTTATGTAAGATTTTCTTAATGTGGGCTTTATTAATTGAAATGAACTGAATTAATTATGGTCCAATAAAGTGAGATATGTGGATTCTTAATTAGTTTAATATGGGGCTGGCAGGTGTGGGCTGAAGTCCGACCCGGCCCGTAATGAGAGGGCCCGTGGTCTGAACTCTATAAATATAAAGCTCAAGTCCCTCCACTAACCCCTAAGGATCGTTATTTTTACTCACATACAGATTCGAGGAGAAAGATTTTTCTACAACCATTAGTGCAGTCTCATTAAGCCGTGTCATAAATCAGGGGATAAGGGGCGATCTTGAGATCGTATTTGCGAGATCTTAGCGATTCCGCATCAAGCAACCATGGATTCGTCGGGTATGCTATTTTTCAGATTCTCTCTATTATTATGTTTTGTATTCTAATTATGGTGATCTAGGAAGATTTCACGTGTCCTACAGTTGGTATCAGAGCCAACCATGGATTAGAATCAAAACATATGAATTGGAATATTTTTTTTTTAGGGTTTTATTCAAATCAGGGTTTTACATCCCGAGTTTCGGAAATTTTCTTCAAATCAGAACTTGAATTTTATTGCATATTTGGAATCTACTCGTCAAGACGAGAAGATCGGTGGGTGGCACGTCACCGGAGGAGGCCGGACGCGCCCTCACGCGCCGTACGCGCCTCGCGCGGTAAGCCGCGATGACGGCGTGAAGACCCAGCGCGGATCGGAACCCTCACGGTTTCTTGAAGTCATCGCGGCGTCCGACGACCCATTCACACTACGATAGGAACCGGTTCAAAGTTCACCGGTCTTGCGTCATCGCGGCGTCATCTTGACGATGCGAACCGACTTTCGGATTACGAGCGAACCGGGATTTTACGCGTCGGATGATCATGTACTGACCCGATCTGGATGGCGTCATGATGGCGTCCTCCTTGACCGCGCGATGGCGTCATGCTGATCATCGGACCGGATCGACCGACCGAATACGGGACGGTTCGGACCTGCATTGCCTTCCGACGACCGTCTTGGGCGTCAGGCGTCCCATTTTGGACGATCTTGTTTGACCCGGCTCGTGTCGAGATGCTCTACAATGTGGTATATTTATTTTACATGTTTGAAGGTATTTACAGATTCAAAAATAAATGCAGGAAACTCCATATGCCTTTATTTTTGGAGTATTTTCTTGTTTTCTTGTATTTCTCTATGGTTTGGAAATATGTATGATAGCTCACATGTATATCACCACATAAGGACTATGTAGAGTGTAATTCATTGACTATTAATGAATTAAGCAATTATAATTAGCATGACATGTAATGTATAAGACAATTTACATCTGCCTTATATATATATATATATATATATATATATATATATATATATATATATATATATATATATATATATATAGTGAATGTGATACATAAAGCTAATATCCACAGTATGAGAAGTTTTTCAAAGGATTCAATCGGGTTTGTGACCGCAGTGGCACCTTAGTAGGTTTGAGAAAAATCGGAGTCTATATTGTGGTGGGATGTCTCTTTTGTTTTTTATTGCGTGATCATACTCCCAAAGGAGGTGATCCTGTGTTAGTTCATGGAGGGATACATGTATAGCATGTGCTTGAGAAATGACTGATCTTAGTGGTTCATACACCCAAAGGTGGTGATTTCACGAAAAATTAGAATATGTTCTCATGGCCGCTGTCATGTGGAGAGTGTACAACTTCATGTCATATTTTCTACCCAAAGGTGATTATATGATGATGTATGTAATTCTCTGTATAAGTATTCCACATGATGCTAATTGTATTTGTTTGTTTTGTTTTTAGTCAATTTTTACATGTGGCAATTCCATTTCCAATTGAGGTCCTTCTTGGATTGAACTTTAAGAAATGGAAGAGGATTTTCTATTTGGAATGGGCGCCGGATGTTCACATTGCTCTTCTGAAGGATAAAGCGTGAGATATCACAGCCACGATTATTGAAGAGTGAGAAAGCGGACTATGCTACACAGGAAGGAGCAATCGGATTTGCTTAGTGACAATGAATCCATTGAACACTTAAAGTGGTTTGCAGGTTGACTATCTTTGCTAAGAAATGATGGCGACCATAGAGGCTAGAAATCGAATTTCATCTAATGCGGTTGAACACTTCTTCAGCTCTTCAACATGAGTAGCAGTAGTGCTAGCGGGGTTAAGGATTATGTCACGAGGGATGGTAGACTGAGAATGACTTCAAGCTCTTAATGTTACCATTCACGATGCTTATTTGTGCATCAAGCCATAAACACCCTTCCACACGATTTTGGGATTATAAGGAACCAGTGCAATTCCCAGAAGATGAGACTTGGTCGATTAATGACTTGATAGCAAGGGAGTGGTGGCCAGAAGAAGAGAAACTTAGAAGGAGAAAGAGCATCGGCCTTATATGCTTCTAGTTCCCATAAAAGAAAAATAGAAGTTCAAAAGTCGTACTCATAAAGATTACTCATGAAACTAAATTCGATCACGACAATATGGGTCGAAGAGACATTCTTGAAAAAGGATGGTGATCATTGCATCTTTGTAAGAAGAAGAGTCACATGAAGAAGGAATGCAAAATTTAAAGCTTGGATGTCCAAGCGCATTGGGCTTCACGGTGTGATTCTTTAACACTTGTTTGTAGATCCAAGCCTATCGAAGCACCATCCGAGTTCTTGAGTGGCTCGATAGTGGAGCGACTAATAATGTGCGTTTACCATCTGATTCTGCATGAGGAAGCGAATAAGGATGAATCAAAACTCATCAGGAAACAACGAGAAAGGCGATGTCATGTTAGAGTGGGAGATGTAATCTTAATTCTAGATTGGTTTTTAAATTGATGTTGAAAGATACTTTTTATGTACCTTATTTAAATGAATTTGTTTCATTATGTTTGAATTTATATGATTACTCTTTTGAAATCAAAAGCAATGTTATTTCAATATTTCTTAATTCAAATAAGGTTAGAATGCTTTGTCATATGTCTAGCAGTTATCACAGTTGAGTTTATCTCCATTATTATAAATTAAACATACGTCGAAAGGTTGTTTCTAAGAGACCATTACCTAAGGAAGAGTCTTATGCATTGTGGCATAAGCTGGCTTGGCCATATCTCTAAGGATAGAGTGAAAGGCTGATAAGACTAACATCACACTTTGCTCTTAAAACTGACTTAGGAGTAGCCATGAAGCTGTTGTGAAATTAAATGACAAGATAAGAAGAAAGCGATCCAGTTCGACTTGTTGGATGTCATTCACAGATATAAGTGGACATACTCTGGCAACCTTGTGTAGAAATTTTTATTTCATCACATTTATTGATGACTATTCTCGATATGGTTATTTGTGCTTGATTAAGAAAAATTTGAGTCTCTTATTGGTGAGATTTTTCGGATGAGGAATTAAGCAGGTTAGGAAAGTCATAAAGGTTGTTAGATCTGACCGAGGTGGAGAGTATTATGGCAAGCATAGCGTGCGGGCGGCTCAAGGGGCCATTCGCCAAATACTTAGAGGATTATGGGATAGTGGCACAGGTTTGCATGCACAGGAGTCCCGAGAGCAAAATGGTGTAGCCGAAAGGCTGTCGTACTCTTATGGAAATGGTAAGAGTATGATTAGTAGGACAAATTTACACAGTTTCGGCAGGGTGGAAGCTTTGGCGGCTTTGCGTATATACGAATCGTATACCTACAAAAGCTGTTCCATTGACTCCTTTTGAGTTATGGACTGGGCGTAAGCCTAGCTTAAACCATCTTAAGGGTTGGGGATGTCCTGCATAAGTGAAGTTGTATAATCCAACATTAAGTAAGTTGGACTCGAGCCACTCGGTGTTACTTTGTATCTTGCAGGAACATTCGAAGGGATGCTCCGGTTCTATAATGAAAATCGATGGAGGCCCCTGAAATTGTGGAATCACAAACAGCTAAGTTTTTGGAGTTTGATGTGGCCGAAGAAAGTAGCTGCTCACAGACTATTGAGGATAATAGTACCGTGGGTAATATGGTATCTTTATCTCCTCCCATAGATAGTGTAGAGACTCACCATATTGAACTGTTGAGACTGGATCTGTTGTTGAGATGACTCACAATGAAATTCATCAAGGCTCTCAGTGCAGGATATGGCTATTACTACTCGGTAAGAGGAAGTCCACTAGGGAAAGGCAGTCAGCTATACCACTGGACTATTCATTTAGTCTATATATAGGAGAGCAAGACTACGATATCGGTTACGTAGTGATCCGATAACTTATCGCATTTGTTTCTTGTCCTTAGTCCAGGCGTGGTTTGGATCTGATGAGAGATGAAATTGATCTATGAGGCATAATGGGTTCAGGAACTGGTTGAATTACACGAAGGTCATAGACCCATTGTAAATGGGTATAAGACTAAAAGGGACCCTAAAGGAAAGATTGAGAAGTTTAAACCGGGGCCCAGTACTTGAAAGGTTTCACTTTCGAGAGAGAAGGAGTAGACTATGTAAGGCTTGACTTTTCTCCGGTCTCTTCCTAAGATTCTTTGAGTGATCATGGCATCGAGTTGCTCATTTCGATATGGAGTTACACGGATGGATATTAAAAGCTGCTTTTCTCAATGGAGACCTTAATGAAGAAGTCTATATGATGCAACCGAAGGTTTTGTAATAAATGATTCGAGTACACTTGTATGTAGGCCCCGAAAAAGTCTATTATGGTCTCAAACATAGCTTCTGAACAACTATGTTTTAAGTTTCATAGTGTTGTTGCTTCAAATGGTTTTGTTGAGAACAAAGTGAATCAATGTATATCTTGCAAGGTCGGTGGGAGGAAATTGATTTCCTAATACTCTATATGGATGATATCTACAACTGCAGCGGTGACCTTAGTTTCTTGCATGAGACTAAGCGGATGTTGTCAAGAACTTTGATATGAAGGACCTTGGTGGCGTCTTTTGTCACAGGCGTGGGTTCCTGGGGAGTCGTTCACCGCGAGACTATTGGGTTTATCTCGGAGGGCATATGTTGATCGTATTTTAGAAAGATTCAACATCTGACAATGTAAACAGGGAATTGCTCACATGCAGCCAAAGGTGATAGGTTGAGTCACATGCAATGTCCTCATTCAGATATTGAGAGAAGCCCAAATGAAGAATGTACCTTATGCTAGTGCACTTGGGAATTATTATGTATGCTCAGAGTATGCACTAGGCCGGGGATATTGCCTTTGCAGCGGGACTTCTAGGCAGATATCAGTCAAATCCAAGACATGATCATTGGGTTGCTACCAAGAAGATTACGAGGTACTTAAAGAGGACAAAAGACTATATGCTGATTTACAAACATGTTCAGGACCTACAACTAGTTGGGTATTCGGATTCAGACTCTTTGGTTGTCGGGATGAAAGAGTCGACAACAGTTACATCTTTTTAAGTTAGCGAGGAGGTGCGATATCATGGAAGAAGTGAGAAAGCAATCAATAGCATCCTCTACCATGTAAGCGGAGTTTGTAGCATGCTTTTAGGCCACTACTCGGGCAATTTGGCTCAGAAACCTCATTAAGGAGTTAGGTATTTGATTTTGTGGATAGGCCCCATACGAGTTTGTGACAATAACTCTGGTGTTGTTTATTAACAACAATAGGGTCTCGAAATTAAGCACATGGAGAGTCAAGTACGACTATAAAGGAAAAGTTCAAACCGGTGACATTGCGAGTGGAGCACATTTCAACGAGATGATATGATAGCGAGATCCGTTAACTAAAGGCACTTTACTTATTATTATTTGATCGACATGTCATTAACATGGGCTTAGGGTATCATGGGATAATAAATTAGTGGGAGTTGTTAAGTTTTATGTTGCTCTTATGAAGGTTGAATCCGATTTCATTACATTTATAATATTTGAATTTGTATCCAACTCTTTTGCATTCAATAAGGTATTTGTGAATGTAGATTTATCAAGTTGAGTACATATAATTATTTGAAAATCTAGAGGCATTGTGTAAACCTTGAGTCTCAGGCTACTTCGTGTATTAAGCGCTAACAATATATCATGTTACACATAAAGTAAAGTTACCTATCAAGGTAACACATGCTCTGAGTTCGTTGGAACCATGATGGATATTCTCACGGTGACACACTAGGTTTGTAGTGACACTTAAGGAGAGAGAGAATTTGGACTAACAAAATGGATAACACACAAATCATCGCTCATTTATGAGGGTATTGTCCATTTGACACACTCTATATTGAATCCATATGAAATTAAAGTTGAAAGCACTTGTGACCATGGAAGAGGAATTCTGCGTGAGTACAATACAATTACCACCATGGTGATGTTCGAGACTTTATGGGATGGGATTGACTATTAAGAATAATCTCTAGACCAATATGAAGGTGCGCACACAGTTTTGTTTCAATTAATATTGCCCAAGGGGGAGAATGCAATATATTCTTAATGTGGGCTTTATTAATTGAAATGAACTGAATTAATTTTGGTCTAATAAAGTGAGATATGTGGATTCTTAGTGGTTTAATATAGAGTGCAGCGGGTGTGAAATTTGAAGTGCGGCTCGGCCGTAATGAAGGGCCATTAATTCGAGACTCTATAAATGTAAAACCGAGTCCCTCCTAACCTAAGGATCGTTATTTTTGACTCATACATTCGGAGAAAGATTTTCTCTAACTCGTAGTGTGATCTCATTAAACGGTGTCATAAATCGGGGATAAGGAGAAGATCTTGAGGATCGTATTTTCTTAGAGATCTTCATTGATTCCGCATCAAGCAACCATGGATTCCAAATCAGGTATGCTATTTTAGTTCTCTATCATTATGTTTTGTATTCCTAATTATGGTGATCAGAGGATTTTCCAAGTGTCCTACATGTTGAGTAGTGCATCCTTCCTTCACACCAGGAATGATACTTCCAGAGTTAAGTGTTTATATTTATTTTTCATTTTAAGTGTTTATGTTTAGATATAGTGCTTGTGACATATTGTTCAAAAGTAAAATTATATATTTCTTCAAAATTATATATCTTTTAGATATTTAAAATTTGAGATGCCTCTAGAATACGCCGCGTGGCGTCCTCCCGTTGTGGAGTCCAAGCGGAGTTGTCAAATAGAAAAGCTTCCGAGGGGGTTCTTGGATCCGCATTTTTATGGTCAACGTTGTAAGTGGAGTTGGTTGGCTTCAACCATGGGTGAGCAAATGGACCATACAGTAGGAAAAGTGGGTCTCTTCATCAATTCATAATGGGTGGCCTTTGTCATTCATCGATTCCAGCTTGAACTTAGACCCTTTGGACCCATTATGTTCTACTTAATCTTTTTTTTCATTATTACTATTATTATTATTATAATTGTTAAAAAAATCTATGTGGTGCTAGAAAAGTGAAATGTAAAATTTCCAACGAGATATTAATTTTGGTTTAAGATGAGAATCAACATGTTTGGTAAAACTAATCCTCATTAAAAATCGATTTTAATTGACTCTTATTCTATGTTTATATTATCCCTGAACTAATATGAATTTTTTCTTTGATGCATGGTGTAGTAAACTTTGTTCATCTTGAATTGAAAATCTTAAATTATTTGTTTCATCTTGTTTATTTCAAAATTTACCAAAATTGAACATAAAAAGTCATAGAAGGGAATGCGACTAAAGCCGGTAAAAGAATAAGTCATTACAATAGATACCCAACTTATTTAACTGAAAATCCCATAGCTGTCAAGTTCAAAAGGCTTGTCTAAACCATCAAAGACTTGATTATATAACTATGAGGATTTTTTTTTGTTCATGAAGAAATAGTGATGCTCCTAAAGAAAATGTTAAGCTATGTTTTAACGATCCCTATACAATGAAAAGTGAATAAAGGGTAATATGAGTTAACTCTTAATTAGAATCACTATGTAAGAGTAAAAGTGGGGTTGCTTTAAAGGGAGTTGACTACTTGACACAATTCCTATTTCAAAAGGTGTTTTTTTATCCACAGACAAACTACAGAAAATAAAGTGTAAAGAATATATGTTAGCATGATTTAGTCTTATTTTAATTTAGGAAATTAGTAATGTATTGTCCGCTCCACAAGAATATTATTATTATTAAATATCGTAATATAATAATAAATAATATAAATATATAATAAATATGAATATAAATTTTGTGTTGGGTGTGCGTCCAAAGTCCCATATCAGTTAGGAATAGAAAGGATTATGAGTTGATAAGCATGGACAACATTCAATTGGTATGAGGTTTTTTTGGGGGAAAAGCCTAAAAACAAAATGTGTCAGGCTCAAAGTGGATAATATCATATAAATGTGGAGGGAATGGTCCATTGGGATTCTCCAAATGTGGTATGAGAGTCGAGTTCAAGCTTAACCATATGGGTGGATGCCGAACAAAATAGTATAGTGAACCCCTGACAGGTAGTGCTTCACGTAAGGCGTGTGCCCGAATATAGTGAAAGAAAGAAAATCCTAGTTTGATGGGAGGGTCGGTGGAACTTTGTTCCATCTTAAGTTATTGGGTGTGCGGCCAAAAACCCATCGGTTAGGAATGAAAAGAAGTATTATGAGTTGATAAATATAAGCAACATCAATTGGTAGAGACATTTTTAGGGAGAAAAGTCCAAAAATAAAATCCATGAAAACCTCGAAGCCCAAAATGAACAATATCGTACCAATAGGAAAGGGTCATTAGTTTTCCCAACAATTTGGTTGATTCCTAACAATACTATGAAAGGGGAAACATAAAAAAAAAATTATGGAAATGGTAGAGACAATTGAAATCATTTTTATCTTGTAAAACTAACAAGGTTTTAAGCAGAAATATCATTCTAGAATTACATGAAATCATAGCCTAATGAGTAAAAAAAATCATATGAATATAAAAAACACAACATTAATGTACAAATTTTATTGGAAGTCCGGTGGCTACTTCTATGGTTGATTGGAAGGCAATGGCCGAGACCTTGATGCAGTGCTTTGGGTTTTTTAAAGTCTCGGCAGCTTAAATGTTATTCTAGACCTACCGAAAATTCAAGGGATGATAATTTGATAAACTCTTAATTTCCTTGCAATTTCGTAGCAGAAGCAACCCAACATTGGCTCCCACAACCATTGAAAGAGTCTCTTCTTCTTCTTCAACTTTAATTCCTCGACGGAACTATGATGTTTTCTTGAGTTTTAGGGGTTGGGAAAATTTCACTGATCATCTCCATACAGCGTTAATTGAGAGAGGAACTCACACTTTCAGAGATGCAGAAGAAATTGAAAAAGGAAGTGAGATTGCACCAAAGCTCTTGAAAGCTATTCAGGAGTCAAGATTTTTTGGTCGTTTCTCAAAAGGTTATGCTCATTCAAGATGGTGTTTGAATGAACTTGTCAGGATCACTGAGTGTGTGAATGTGAAAGAAAATGGGCAGACAATCATCCCGATTTTCTATCATGTAGATCCATCGGATGTACGAAAACAAACAGGAAGTTTTTAAGAGGCGTTTGTCAATCATGAAAAGTAAAATGAGGGAGAAACAAAGAGATGAAGAGCAGCCTTTAGGAAAGTGAGTAATATCTCCGGATGACATCTCCACCATGGGTAATTATAATTCTCTTCATTTCCATTTATGAGTTTTGTCCTTATTTTATTGGTCATTAAATCTTCACTTTAATTAACAATAATTAGGATAGAAACCTTACAAGTAATGGTGTTGTAATACCCCTAAATTAAAAACAAAAAACAAAAAAAAAATTTCTAAAACAAGAAGGGCTAAAATGAAAATTTTCAAAGTTGGAAGGGGCTCTTAACAAAAAAAATAGAAATGTTTTGCTAAAAAGAAAGAACAAAAGTTTTTTACATAATCCTAACCTTCTTCATTTTTCTCTCAAGGAGAGGATATGTGAGTTAGGGAAGTAGATCAGGGGGCGGAGTTGGGGCAGCCCACAGGTAGAATTACAGCCAGTTTGGCGGCCCCTCCAGAACCAAGACCAACCATAAACTATATACTAGGCGGCCCGGCTGATGACCAGTATCAATCAAAGCGCCAGCAAAAGAAACTTGTCAGGGCGACTACGATTAAGGCCAAGGTGAATGCCGTCCACACAAAGAGCAGCCAGGGGGAAGCTGAGCCGATAAATGACCCCATATCCTTTCTTTCGGTTAATCCGAATAGGGTCATTATGCCTCACTATGATGCCTTGGTACTCACCCTCTATATTGATGGTTTTGATGTGTATAGGGTGTTGGTGGATCCGGGTAGTCCGACAGATTTATTGCAACTTCCAACCTTCATACAAATGAAGCTTTCTTTTGACATGCTAAATTCAACCGGGAAAATCCTCTCTGGTTTCAATGGAGCAACTACAACGAAACTAGGAGATGTCACACTTCTTGTGAAACTCGGGCCGGTCACTCAGCGGGTTTTGTTCACAGTCGTCGAGGACTTGGGGCCTTACAATGCCATAGTGGGCTAGACCTGGCTACACTCCATGAAGGTTGTGCCTTTAACATACCACCAAATGGTAAGCTATTTGACAAGCATTGGGCAGGTTGACCTTTTAAGCAGCCAGCTGGCTGCGCGACAGTGCTATCAACTGTCCATGCAGGAGTAGAGAGGGAAATGCAATTCCGAACAGCCTCCCCTAGACGATTACACTCATGCATAGCAATCACAGTATGCCACCTAGATCACGGCGGAAGAAGTAGAGGAGTTCAGGCAGGACCCAGAAAAGAGGTTACCTACGGCCCCAAGCTCCCTTCTATCCGATGAAGAAAGAGCAATAGTCGACTCACGCTGTTACAACATAAATGTATCTTGGAGACACTCTTATTTGGATTAGGATAAATCCGTGGTGGCTTCTACTCAAAACTAGAAGCGTCACTCCCCCTTTGCTAAGCTAATAAAAACGAAAGGTGAGGCGATTCCATCCGGATCGATATTAGATCATTCAGACGGAAGTAGAAAATCTTCGAGCAGCAGATTTTATAAGGGAGGTAAAGTAGCTTGAATGGCTAGCTAATGTGGTGTTGGTAACAAAAAAGGGCGGTAAGTGGCGTGTATGTGTAAACTACAATGACCTTAATGAAGCATGCCTAAGGATAGCTTCCCCTTGCTTCGTATAGATCAAATTGTGGATGCAACAGTCGGGCATGGTATGCTATCATTTCTGGACGCCTTCTCTGGATATTATCAAATTCTTATGCATCCACCTGACGTGTAGAAAAGAGCCTTCATTACACCACACAGATTGTACCGCTACAACGTAATGTCGTTTGGCCTGAAAAACGCAAGGGCAACTTATCAAAGGATGGTGACCAAGATATTCCAACCACTGATAGGAAAATCCATGGAGGTTTATATCGATGATATGCTCATCAAATCTAAAGAACGCCTCGATCACACAAGGCATCTACAAGAAACCTTCGAGCTATTGTAAAGACACATCATGAAACTTAACCCTTTGAAGTTATGATTGATTGCATTTCGGAAAATTCTTGGCCTTTATGTGGTAACCTGTGAGAGGGGATATTCAGAGGGCTGATCTCATCTATTTCGAGGCCATAATGGACTCTCAGACTCCCGCCTCTAGAAAAGGTGTAACAATTGACTGGCTGGTTGGCAACCCTTAGGCAATTCATATCTCGCTTCATAGATCGTTTGAATCCGTTCTTTGCCACCCTAAAGGGAGCCTAACAGGCCGGCTGGAATCAAGAATATTGCAACTAGGCTCTTACAACAATCAAACAATATCTCATCAAACCACTAGTTCTTGCTAGCCCTAAAGAAGGTGACACACTCTATCTTTACTTGGCAGTCTCAGAAATCTCAGTGAGTGCAGCAATGTTCAAAGAAGATGAAAATTGGAAGCAGAGACCTATATTATTCGTAAGCAAATCCTTGTCGAGTAGAGAAACTTCGATATACCCTTCTCGACGGCAACAGCACTACGGGTAGGCACGCGCTAAAAACTAAATCCCACTTCTAGGCCCGCTATCATTGTACTCACCAACCTCCCTTTAGAAGCACTATACATAAGCACGATCTGTCGAGGCGGATGGCTCGGTGGGAAATTGAGAGGCGATAGGTTGGTGTCAATATAAACCTCGCTTAAGCGTTAAAGGGAGGCGAGATATTAAGCGAAACTAACAACATAAATTCCTTAATAGGAAACAAATCGGATAGCTTTCCAGCTGAATGGATTCCTAAATGTAGATGATGGTTCAGTGAGAATGGGGAGTGAGCTAGGGTTGCAACACAAAGCCTCGACGGGAAATAATAGAGCAAGCCATATGCTTCGTTTCCGTTCAATAACAAGGCCTAAATGAAGCAATCATAGTAAGGGACCGACCACCCTTGATCTTGCATCCTCAAAAAATCATCATAAGAAGTGACTCTCAATTGGTTGTAGGGCAGGTAAATGGAGAATGAAACAAGAGACCAGCGTATGACCAAGTATGTAAGTCTGGTCAACCTACGGCTTAGAAGCTTCGTAGCTTGGTGACTGGAGCACGTTCCAAGATATTCAAACGAAAAGGCAGACACTTTGGCAGTCGTGGCTGCATACTATACTAATAAAAAAATGAGGCTCTCAGATCTACTACTAGTTGACAAGGTCGCTCATCTATTTTTAATCAATTTTTCTGACATATTTTTAGCAGTTTCAAATCTATTTTAATGCCAAAATATGGAATATTCACCAACTTTGTGTTTTGCAGGTTTCAATTGAAAAATGAGATAATTCTAGCAGAAAAGAAGAAAAAAAGTGGTAAATGCAGCATTCTATGTCGTGACATAGTTTTTGTGTGTCGTGACAGAATTTCAAGTAGACTAGAAGAACTATGTCGCAGCCAGCAGCTGTATGTCGCAACGAAGTCCAGGCTGAACTTAAGGTAGAAATAGAATCTGCAATCGCGACAAGGTTTTGTCGCGACATTCTTTGAAGAATGTACGAAGGCTGTCGTGACACTCTTAACTCTGTCATGACAGTCAAAGGATACAAATGACAAGGAACTTTGTCGCGACAATCTAACTCTGTCGCAGCATGAAGTATGAAAGATTAGCAGATGAAATCACAATACGTGACAGAAAAATGGAAAAGGATATAACCACAAGTTAGGCGTAAAGGAGTGTTGTTGTTTGTTGCGACAAAGTTTTCAACATGGGACTAGCTTAAGGAAGCATTTATGTCGCGACAAAGAAAATTCTGTTGCGACATAACATTCAAAGTTCACAACAATGAGCAACAGAACTTTGTCGCGACAAAGATTATTTTTGTCGCGACAAATAAATCATGAGGTTGAGATGAACTCTATCGCGACAAGATGTCGAAGAGAAGTACAAGAGGAATGACGACAAAGAAATTCATGTTGCGACATAATTAAGAATTGAAGGCAGAATCTTTGTCGCGACAACAAAGTTTTCTATCACGACAATAAAAGCTGTAGAGTGATAGAATTCTGTCGTGATAGAAAATGAATTAGAACTGAGATTAGCAAAGACAAGTGTGTCGCGACAAGGATTTCTATGTCGCAACAAACAGTTCAGCCAGCTTTAAGGAACAGAGAAGAAAAGTATGTCGTGACAAAAGAAAAATTCTATCGAGACAGAGTAGACAAGTTGAAGAGAAAAATGCTTGTAGCGACAAAGAAAATTATGTCGCGACAATTTCTAAGGTAGAAGTGTATAAAGAGCTGGGTGCAACAAATTTTGTGTCACGACACAAGACATTCCTGTCGCGACAAGAACAAGACCTTTGCATCAAAACTCAATCGTGACATTATCATGAGTACGTGCTTGACGGGAATCGAATAAAGCTGGAAATGCATCCGCGACAGAAAAATGCAGACGCTACAAAGCCGGTGACAAAGACTAAAGACTCACGCTCAGCACGACAAAGGCTTTCTATGTCACGACGGAAGCGACCGTGGGCCCAGAAATTTGGGGATCCACAACACAGTTTTGAAGTGTGGCCCAACATTTGAAAGTCTATAAATAGATCTGACTAGGGCCTTTGTGCGCAATCTTCTACAAAACCCGGGAATTTAAGGTGGCCCGAAGACTCTTTTTGTATATTATTTTTCTTTTAATTTTCTTTTATTTCCTTTTTAGTCGATTCTGTTTTAGAATAGTTTTTAGTCAGTTTTCTGTTTATTTTCTAGAGTTGAGTATTAGGCCGAGTCTGACCCCGGTACGGAAATTATTTTAAAATTCTCTCTCTCATTACTGTTATGATTTAAATGGAGTTTAGAAAATTTATAGAGTTCATTTATTTTGGTTCGTTTACAATTTCAGTGAATTTTCTGATCGGGTTAGTCAACATTATGGTGACAAGTTTTGAAAGGTTGAGCTCCCTCAGGAATGGGTCCATGAGTGATTGTTATTTTTGCACTGGAAATTGGAAGAACTTACCGTAGTTAGAATTCTTGAATTTATTTTAGTGGTATTATTCTTGAACTTAACTCTTCTAAGTACTAGTACCGTGTACCCCAAAAACCAACGAATTGTATCTTGCTTTGATTTCCATGAGGCCCTCTGCGTGACACAGAAATGGAGAATCCTGAAGGGTATAGAGCAGTTCTTTGTGGGTATGTTAGGTATGCGCCGGAACTAATGAACTTTGAATGATCACTCGGATAGATCACTAACTTATGATGTGAGGATAGTTGGATGAAGTATCAGTTTAATCACTCAGAGGTTTCTCCTCTACGGCCAGAAGAGTTATGATCCGTGTTAGGATGTTATAGATCTAATCAAGGAGATGGAAGTTTCATCGGCATTGAAGGGATGAGGTGACGAGTTGGAGAGAGGCTTGCGATGCTCGTGTCTATAGGGACGGAATTCTTGATCCTAGATTTGGGTGTGAAGTGCGAAAGATAAAAAATACCCACGTCTTTAGAAGAGGATTATATATTACAAGTAGCTAATTAGACCCATGATTTCGAAAGAAACCACAATTTCTAACTAGTGAAATGTATGGTTAGGGAGAAGCAGGCTGTACTGGATGCGTCTTTAGTAATTGAAGCACCAACTAATAAGCAGCTATGAACTAAATGATCTGCGAAATTGACAATTATTTATTGGTCTATTTCCCAGTGTTGTCTCACTCAATGAACTCTCAAATCCACTTTTATTAAATTCTTTATGTACACTATTTAATATTTACTTTATTAGTTCTCCCACCATTTTAACAATGGAGTTAAAATAGTAAGGATCTTAAGTAGTTGGTAGTTAATCTTTTGATTATCATCAATCCTGCATTAAGGAGCGATATCTGGAATTAAAAATCCACTTTTATTACTTGTATGACCTGTGCACTTGCAGTGAATTAGACCGAAACACATTTAAACATAGACCCATTTAAGAAAAGGGGTACACATCAAGTTTGGTCCATAACAAGTTTTTGGCGCTGTTGTTGCGGACTTTAGTTAGTCTTTGACAGCAGTGAGTCTTAACAAGTTTTTGGCATCTTTGATTGATTGATGAATGGAAAATCGATATTCTAACCAAGAAGGGAATTACTAATTTGGACATTTTTCTTTATGTTATCATAAATTTCAAAAAATCACAAAAACAGTTTTAATGGCAATGATGCTATTGAAATTTGTCTATGAGCTTAAATGGAGATAACTGTTTCCTACATATTTAATTTGATCTTAGTGTGTTTCTATTTTAGGAAGATAGTAAATGCACAAAAACAAATGATCTAACTTATTTGGATCTGAAATTGAGAGAACAAGGAATGCGAGGAAGAGTCTTAGTATTGAATCTAAAGTATGACAAATAAAAGAGAAAGACTGTAACCTATGCCAAAAGTAGCAGAAACAGAGAAACCTCAAAGGCAAATGACTATGGAAGAATTTTTAAGGTTTGTTATTCAAAATGAATATTCTGTTGTAAGACAGCTTGCCATAGAAGCCAACAATTTTGAATTGAAGCCAGCTTTGATCACTATGTACAACAACACCAGTTTACTGGTCATCCTTTTGAAGACCCTAATGATCATATGGGAAGTTTCATGAGAATGGCCAATATAGTCAAGTCAAATGGAGTAAGACCATAAGTGATCAGGCTGCAGCTCTTTCCCTTTTCACTGAGAGATGTGGCAGCAACTTGGTTTGAGTCACTGTCGGTTGGATCAGTGACAAATTGGGAAGAATTGGTGGAGGCTTATATAGGCAGATTCTTCCCTCCAGCCCTGACATTTGAAATAAGAGGAGAAATTATAGTCTTCAAGCAGGGGGAGGATGAAAGTCTCTACAACGCATGAGAGAGATACAAAAGACTACTCAAAAGATGCCCTATGCATGGGATAGACTTGACCACTCAGATGGACATTTTCTACCATTCCATGAATTATGCCTCAAAAGGTATAATTGAGTATAACTTCTTGTGGGAACTTTTCGAAAGAAGAAGTGTAGAGAGAATGAGTTAGGCGATTGAAGACCTTGCTAGATGCAACTCTGAGGCTCCATACGAAGCAGGACAATGGCAGACTAAGGGAGTAGTGGTGGGCTTAATCGAATGGCGCAATTGAAGCAAGGATTGGATGCATTAATAGGCAAGCTTGGAAATCTTGAGAGAAGAATGCATACTTACTGCTTGAAATTAGGGTAATGGATGAAGGAGAAAGAAGAAATAATGCTGAAGAAGGATTAGCCCATGAGGGTCCCTACCAAGTTGAGGAGGCACAGTACCTCAATGCCAATAGGAGCTACACTTTCAAGCCTAACCTCAACTTGCCTACTCACTATACCGGCCACTTGAGTCATTGAGAACTTCTCATATGGAGGAGGCCACAACAAGGTTAGGAACTGGATAGAATTTGCGGTAATATCATGCCTCCTCCGAGTTTAACAACAACAACAAACGACTAGCGGGACCAGGAGAGCAGGAGATCAAGGGCGGGAGGATCTAGTTCTTTAGGACCAAGATGCTTTCTTTCATGGGAGAAAATAAGAGGCTACTAAACATACATGAGCAGAAGTTTGCTAAGCTAGCAGCATTCCAGGCAAACACAATTGTGTTTTAGGCCAATACCAATGCCTCTTTGAAGAATCTAGAGACTCAGGTAAGGAAGCTGGCCATAGCCATGCAGAATCGAGTCAATTCATTCGAGTGACAAGGAAGAATCAAAGCACTGCATGGTTGTAACTCTAAGAGTGTGGCTGGAAGAGATGAGAGTTGAAAAGAAGGACACTAGGGAAAAGAAACATACAGAAATTGGAGAAGAATTTAAGCAACACGGTTCAGAAATTGCTGAAGAAGATAAAACAACAAAAATACAACAAGAGCAGCAAGTGGAAAAGGGAAATCTATTGAAAAGGGGAAGAGGTTAAAACTTACAATTCTCAAGTTCCACATTCCTAATTTGCGAGAAGGTGAAGCTTGAAACCATTCTCAGTTCTTGAACATGTTCGAAGATAAGAAATCAACATCCCTTTCTCGGGAGGCAGTGACTCGTGCCTCACTATACAAATTCATGAAGGATATATTGAGCAGAAGAAAGATTGCTTTGAAGAAGGGATAGTGACTAATGACAACACCGGTGCGGTGATCAGTCTTTACCGAGGAGAAAATCACCGAGTCAGGCGGCTTCCACTGCCTGTGAGTGGGAAAAACATTATGCGATTCTGGAGCCAACATCAAATTGATGCCTTTGTCTGTGGTTAAAAGACTAAGTTTGGGGGAGCTTACTCCCACAACCATGACCTTGCAGATGGAAGACAGAACATTGGCCCATCTTGAGGGCATTCTAGAAGATGTGTTGATCAAAGTGGGAAAATTCATTTTTCCAGTAAGTTTGCGATTATTGATGAGAGAAGACAAACAAGTCCCACTGCTGTTAGGAAGACCTTTCTTAGCAACAGGTGTAGCTTTGATCGATGTGAAGAAAGGAGAATTGACTCTCAGGGTTGGAGATGAAGTAGTGCAATTCAATCTGATCATGATTTAAAAGCAGCGGGAACTTATTAATGCTAATTGTGGTCTGAACAAAAATTCCCATCGGTTCCTAAATTGATCAATGATTGTAATTTTCAGAGTTCAATGAATGAGAATGAGATGAATTTCTAGTATCTCGAGCATCTTGAAGTTGAATTTCTGAACTCCGATTTTAATTTTAAAAAGCGTACTACTTAAGCGTTAGAAAATGATGCAAAAAATCTAGCAGTTATGAATAAAAAGATGTTCTAGAAAATACAAGCTCAGAGGGATTGATTCTAAAAGGGTATCCTGAATATTTAAAGTATGCTTTCTAGCAACCAGAAAAAGCCAAGCCAATCATCATTTCAGCTAGATTAATTGAGCTTAAAATAGCTACTTTGGAAATTCTGAAAAATACTGGAAGCGATGACACTTGGTCTATTTAAGATTTGAAAGGAGATGGTCACTTCTATCTGTATGCACAAGATCCCATTGGAGGAGAATGCTAAAACCTCTAGAACATCGAGGAGAAAGTGAATCAGTAATGAAAAGTAGTCGAGGAAAATAAGTGCGAGATATTTCGTGCAAACTATATACAATCTCAGGTGACCCTTGGGAGAGCCCATTTCATGTGGTTCCCAAGAAGGGAGGATTCAATGTGATAAAAATGAGAAGAATGAATTGATTCCTACAAGAACTATAGCGGGATGGAGAGTATTAATGCAGACTACGAAAACTAAGCAGTGCTACGAAGAACCATTATCTTCTGTTTCATTGACGAATCTTTGGATAGGTTAGTAGGGCACTCCCATTACTATTTTCTTGATGGATATTTTGGTTATAAGCAGTTATTATAGCCCGGAGGATCGGGAGAAAACTACATTTACATGTCTTTATGGCATCTTTGCTTTTAGAAGGATGTTTTTTGCCTTTTGGATTATGTCTCACCACCTTTAAAGATGTATGATATCTATGTTTTGATTTGGTGGAAAGTTGCAAATCTTTATGGATGACTTCTCTGTATATGGATCTAGTTTTGAGAATTGTTTGGAAAATTTAGAAACAATACTTCAAAGGTGTAAAGACAAAAATCTAGCTTTAAATTGGGGAAAATGCCATTTCATAGTAACAAAAGGTATTGTCTTGGGACATAAGATTTCTGCAGCTAGATTGGAAGTAGACCAAGAAAAAGTTGCTATTATAAAAGCTTTGTTACCACCTACAATAGTCAAGGGGATAAGAAGCTTCCTTGGACATACTGGTTTTTATAGAAGATTCATAAAAGACTTCTCAAAAATCTCTAGACCATTATGTAGACTGTTGGAAAAAGATGCAAAATTTGATTTTGATGAATCATGTAGATCTGCATTTGATGAAATTAAATCTAGATTAGTGACAGCTCCCATCATGGTGATACTGACTGGAACAATGATTTTGAAATTATGTGTGATGCTAGTAATTATGCAATGGGAAATATATTGGGACAAAGAACTAAAGAATATTCAAGGTCTCTCCACTATACGACAAAACCTTCAATGAAGCATAAGAGAACTACTACCACAAAAAGGAGTCTTTGTGATGGTGTTTTTCTTGTGAAAAATCGGAGTCTTACATATTGGGGGTCCCATATTATAATACACACTGATCTTGCTGCAATTAAATATCGATGTAAAAGCCGAAACCAAGTGATCGGATGGGCATTCTTGCCCATCGATGGTGATCTAGAGATCTAGAGATCAAAGAGTTTGATTTAGAATCCAATCTGAAGGTAGTGACAATGTGATAGTTGATCCTTGTCTAGATTAGGAAGAATTCTTTGAAAAAGAAAGGATGCGATACATAATAGACTAGTTTCCCTAATGAAGCGGGTTGATTTGTGTTGTCAGTTCAAACACCCTGGTATGATGATATTGTCAATTACTTAGCTTGTGGAGTTTTGCCGCCCGAGGTTCGGCTACCGTGAGAGAAGAAAATTAAACGTGCAAATTTTATATTTGGGATGACCCACTACTTTTTAGAAGATGAGCAGATATGATCATTAGGAGACGTGTTCTAGAAACATAACAAGGTGGTATTTTGGAAAAAGGTCATGAATCACCTTATGGAGGACATTTTGCAGGAGATAGAACAACCCAAAAAATTCTCCAATCAGGTTTTTATTGGCCTACTCTATTCAAAGACTATTTTGAATAGGTAAAACATTGTGATAATTGTCAGAGAATGGGTAACATAAGCAGAAGAAATGGAATGCCCCTACAAGGAATCCTAGTAGTGCAGATTTTTTTATGTATGGGGAATAGACTTCATAGGACCTTTCCCATCATCATTTGAAAATATATACGATACCTTTATTTTGTAGGATTATGTATCAAATGGGTGGGGCTTAACTGACTTGTCCAGTGATGCCATTACAATGGTTGGGTTTATACAAAGAAATATTCTGAGTAGATTTGGAGCACCCAGAACAATCATAAGTGATGAGGGAAGCCATTTTGCAAATAAAGTTTTTGCAAAACTCATGAGTAGATATGGAATCAAACATATGATGGGATTGGCTTATCACCCTCAATCAAATGGGCAAGCTAAAATTTCCAATAGGGAGATAAAGAAAATTATGGAGAAAATAGTAAATACAAGCAAAAAGGATTGGTCTATAAAGCTAGATGATGCACTATGGGCTTATAGAACTTCTTACAAAACTCCCATTGGAATGTCCCCATACAAAATTGTATTTGGAAAACCTTGTCATCTCCCTTTAGAACTAGAATACAAAGCTATGTGGGACATCAAGAAATTGAATTGTGACTTTCACGATGCCAAGGAAAGAAGATTACTCCAAATGAATAAACTGGAAGAGTTGAGGAAATGAAGCTTATGACAATGCAAGAATCTACAAAGAAAAGACAAAGAAGTGGAATGATCAGAAGATTCTGAGGAGGGAATTCAAGGCAGGAGAACAAGTCCTCTTATACAAACTCCAGTCTCAAGATATTTCCAAGTAAATTGAAGTCAAGATGGAGTCGTCCTTACACAATGGTAACAAGTACACCCATTGGAGCAGTAACACTAAAAGCTTAATCTGGATGTGAATTTAAAGTAAATGGTTAGAGACTGAAGAATTATCTTGAAGGAAGCATAAGTTAAGTTTAGATCCAGATTTTGAAGAGGGAATAGAACTTTGCTGAAATGAAGACATTATCGACAAATGTCGGCTAAAGACTGATGGCGGCGACTTCTTGGGAAGCGGCCAAGCGAGGAATTTTAATTTTTGATAGTTGATTAATTTTGTTAACTTTTGTGAGTTTGAGTTTTAGTTTTAATTTTGTTAGAAATTTTATTTTGTAGTTTTTGCTGATTTTTCAGGGACAATGAAGCTGAATTAAAAATGGATGTAATTCGGGAAGCACACTTTCTCAAGATGAAATATACGAAGAATTATACAAAGGGAGTATTTCCATTTCCCTCACTTTGTCCTTACTAATAATGCATAGTTGAAGTTTGAGGGAATGTGAAAAAAATTTAAACGAAAAAGCATGTAAACTTTCTTGTGCTCATGACTTGGATACATTGTTAAATATCTTGATGAATGATATTGAGTTAAGAAAGAAATTTGTTGTTCATACTTGAATTGAGATTGTTTGATGTAATACGTGTTTTCAAAAGTATGAACTAAGTGGAAGGACTTTATTGCATAATGTCATTTGGGTTGAATGGTTGAAAGTATGAAAATGTGCAAAATTTTGAGGTAGGACGAGAGTGTCGTGATAAACAAAAGTTATGTCAGCCTTTGTTTGAACTTTATTGCGACATTGGTTTTTTTTGTTGTGACAAAGAAAAATCAAACTTCCTGCGAACAAAGAAAAATCAAACCTCAGCTCAGTCGCAGGAATTTCTGTCGCGACATACTTTCTTTTTGTTGAGACAAAGTTTGTGCTAACATTTGATTTAACAAGAAAAAGTTTGTTGGACATGATTCCTTTATGTCGTGACAAACAACGCACATGAACCTAAAAAAAAACATGTTGCGACATGACTTATCTATGTCGCGACGTAAATCAACTAGAGCATAGACAAATTTATGTAGCAACAATTTTTGCTCTGTTGCAACAAAGAATTGCCCTAATATAAAATAATTAAAAAAATTTCCATCGCGACATTATTTCTCTATGTCGCGACACAATATTTAAAAACAGCCTGAGCCACAGGTCGATTTTTGTCGCGACAGACATTACAAGCACCGGCCCTTGGCCTATAAATAGAAATTTTTTGAAAAGTGAAGAGTCACCTACCTCATAAACCTTTAACCCAATCCTTCCCTTATCAAATCTCTCTCACTCCCTTTCGAGACACTAGATCCCCAAATCTCTCTCTCACAATGTTTGAGGCTATAAACCCCAGTTCCAAACCTCTCGATAAAAAAAATCATGGAAGAATATGTTAAGAGGGAGAATGAAACAATTCAAGTCGCTCAGGCAGAAACAAGGCAAAGTGAAGAAAGGGCTGAAGTAAGCGAAGAACCTGAGCAACCAGTGGAAGAATCTAGAAAGGGGAAGAGAGGAGATGAAGAGGCAAGAATAGAAACGTGGAAAAAGCGGGTAATTTGGATCACGATATGGCTTATATTAGCTGGAAGAGGATAAGCGCGAATAAGACTTTATCGGGGAGAAAGGCTTCAGCAAGTGGATTTTTGCATTCCAAGATATTGTCGAGAGCAAGGGATGACACTTCTTCTGCGAGCACAAGACTCGTGGGTTCGTAGATGTAATGAAGGTGTTCTATGCTAACATGGTGGGAATGAAGGATAAGGCAGTGTACGTTAGAGGGAAATGGATATCCTTCGGCAAAGAACAGATTGACTAAACTTACAATCTTACTGAGAGGAAGGATGGGTCAAAGTTCAAGAAATTGGTGGAAGCACCTGACTTCTGGAAGATTATAGACTTGCTGATTGATGGCAAGGGAAAGTGGAATGCCACCATAAAAAACCCACATGAGTCTATCGCTAGAGGACCACTGACTGAACCAGCAAAGGTGTGGTTTTATTTCTTATGTTCAGTCATTCTACCTTTAAAGCACCTGTGTACAGTTGATTCGTGCCACAGTAGGGTGATCCGGAATCAACAAAATTTGTATCCTATGTTCCTCCCTCTTTGGTAGTCAAGCTCTTTACTTGATGGCGATCTAAATTCGAACACGGGGATGGGTTTTCTTCGTGAAATGAGAAGTGTAGTTGAGTTGAAAATGGTATTTCTCTTTGGATTTTGGGTTTTGTTCAAAAACAGTGGGTTGGATGGTTGTAAACTGCATATAAATTAAAGGAAAATTTAGAAAAGTAGACTCCTTGAAGTTTTGGGTAACTGGATTGGATTTTTAAGGTGTATTCATGCCCTCGGGTTTGTTTCCTCGTGTTGAGGATAATGACCTATAGTCGTTTCCAAAACTGGACCTTGATTTGGCACTAAAACCTAAACCCTAAATTACTCCCTCATGAGATATGGCATTCAGTGGGCATTCAAGTCCCTAACAGTGTGCATATGACCTCAAAGAGGCAACCTACGGCAACTAATAGGAGACAACTAAGTGGATGGCAGTGGATCTAAGATTAAGCATCCTTGTAACACGAAAACTTGCCAATGCACATTGGCGAGGCTGGATCTAGAAGGTTTCAGCCTAGGGTGAGATGCGGGAGCTTAAATGCTCATAAATGCAGTGTGATAAATGAGGGCATGAAAACTTACCTCGAGCCTCCACCGGTGACCCTCCTGCTAAGGAAAGGGGGCTTAGTCAAACATCCTTTGAGGTTGTCATCCTCAAAGGGGTGTTTGGAAGCGAAAATGAGAGAAAGAAGAGGGAGAAGAAAACTATAACCTAAAATGAAAAACTGCGTGGATTCTGATGAATGAAAGTTTCTTAGGGTTACAAAGAGGTGGGGTTTATATGAGTCAACCCAAAGTGTAGAAAATACAAAAATACCTAAAATATGAAATTACATAAGGGTCAAAATGGTAATACATCAAAAGCGTGGTCGTTTGGGATCAAGTATGCAAAACACGAGTGAGATTCATTATCACGGGAAATTTCGCTAGCATCGCGAAACTATGTGAAGAGCTAAGCTATGCTAGCGAATTTCGCTATTATCTCAGTCTACGAGATAGTGAAAATGGGAAATTTAGCTAGCAACCGAGTGAATTTCGCTAGCTAACGAAAATTTCGCTAACTAGCGAAAAATTCTCAATTTAGCTAGGATTGCGAAAATTTTAAATATGATTGTAAATTTTCGCAATCCCGATTGAGAATTCGCAATCATAGCGAAAATCCTGGGATTAACTCTGCTCTGTTTGCTCACTTTGCATCCTCTCACGCTTACTTCTTATTCATCGCTGCTTTCAATTCTTCAAGATCTTGATATTTCATCGCCTCGGCTCGGTGAAATCATCGAGGATTCTATGTCGAACACCAATAAGAAGCGAGCTTGCTTTGATTGAAGTTCTCAAAAACACGCAAAACTATCAAAACAATCTCAAAAACAAATCAAAAACACTAAGTGGACATGCACATGACAATTGGCTTAATTGGTATGATTAGTGCGCAAAAAGCACTCAAAACCTATCTTAAATAGGACTCAAAATAGCACTTTTTGGGCACTAATCAACAGTCAGGGAGAAGGAAGCAGTCTTGTTGTATGCCATCGTCAAGGGTTACAAATTCAGTGTTGGTAAAATGATTGAAAACTCAATTATGAGTTATTATAGAGGAGGTTACAAGGGGTTGATTCCACACCCAGCACTGATCTCAAGGCTCTGCATCTTGGGTGGTGTATAAGGAGATTGGGAGGAAGAAAAGCATCCCGGGACATCACCCTTGACAAACAAAATCGCAAGGGCCCTAAGACGAGGAGGAAGGGAAAGAGAAGTAAAAGCTGTGAGAAGAGAAGAACCAGCGAGGAAATACGTGACCACAACACGAGGTGGGCTCAGCTCGACATAGGCGGAGTGTGGGCCAGTCTTGACCTTCTCTCCCTTTGGTGAGACAAGTCCACCAGGGGCATGCTGAAAGCTTAGAGCATCTAGGTAACAATGTTGCAGTGCTAGAAATGCTAAAATCCATGAGGTAATAAATGCAAGAAAGGGACAACTAGCTAAAAGTCCAACTGCAACATAGGGATGAGTATATGGATACTAAGTGAAAAGGAAGGACAAGAATTTGGAAGAAGCCCTAAAGTAGAGAGATGAGGAGTGGAAGAGTAGATGGGAACTAAGAGAACAAGCGTTGAGTGAAAAATGAAACAATAAGTGCCCTTTCTCTCATATCAACTCAGGAGAGATAGTGAGCTAATCAAAATCATGAAAGAAATGGAAAATGCCATGGAGAAGAACTTGCTGCAGAAGGTAGATGCTTTTAGGTATCTGTATAAGGAACATCAGAAGGAAATAAGAACTCTGATAGAGAAAAGGGATAAGGAAATGGAGGGCACCCTGAACTACAGGGAAAAGTGTTGGACTGAAAGCTTGAATATGATCAACAACAACCTAATCAAGATGTACTCTACCCAAGGTGAATTTGAGGGAACCCTGAACTCTATTGGGTAGAGACAAAATGAACTGATCAAGCAAATAACCTTATCCATGGAGTGAGTGCATAACGAGGAAGTGGAGAGAGCGGTGAGTCAAGGCAACCACAAGTCAGTTCTGAGGTTCTCACCTTCCTCTGTTTGGTTACAAGTTAGATCAGGTGAATCTACCTTGCTCATTAGCGGGGAAAGAAGAGCAAATAGCTCGGCTGCTCTTCCATCCTCTTTTCCCTCTCTGTACCTAATATCCCATCCTTGAAAAATTCAATAAAATAAAAAAGAAAATTTCTTTGTAGAAATTGGTGTTCACTTTGATATTTCATTTCTTGTGTCTTATTTGTGTTTTCTTTCTTTTTGTTTGCTTTTGAATAAATTAGAAATTGATGAAGTTTGATTGAATAGCTTGGTGAATAATGGAGAAACCAGTTTACCTGGATCTAATTGTTAAATTGTTATGACTTGTTTGGTTGAATGGAAGTAATGAAGAATGAAATTGTGGTTGTGTTGAATTTTTCCAAGCTGAATGTTTGATTTAAATGAACTTTCTGACTTGTTAAACAACACAACAACAAATCTGGAAACCAAACAAACAATTTAATAGATTCATTTGGGGTAGGATGAGTAGAATTGAAAAAGGAAAGTTGTAAGAATACTAATAAAGGTGTTGAACTTCAAGAGTAAGGAAGATTGCAACAAATTGATGGAACAGATATGACCTGTAATTCTATTTTTGTAAACAGTTTGGTTATAAAAATCCTGATAAGCTTTGCACATGGTCAATAGTAGCTCTGAAACAAATTGTGCCAAGATTAGGGAAATCTTATGGGATCCATCACAGTAATCTCTCTTATGTCCTAGAACTTGTTATATTATTAGTCAAGGTGAAATGCTAGGCAATACCATTAACAGGAAATGATATAGGCCATCCTTTTAAGTTTGAGCCTTTCAAAGCCTACCCCTATGATATGCATAAGCATACACACTAGTTCCTTATTTGAGCCTATAGCCAATCTCATCATCAACCAGCAAATGAGAAGCCCAATTCCTTCCTTAAATATAATCCTACAGTAAAGAACCCTTATTTGCCCAGATTACAAGATAAAATACATCAAGGACAGAAAAGGACAAGTTTGGGGGAATATTATTTTAAGAGGAGGAAAAGGGTTGAGAAAGAAAAATTCATTGAGATGAGGAGATATGAAGAAAATTAAGAAAAGAAGATGTAAAAATAAAAACATCAAGGAGGAATGAGTTTGGTCTTGTAGCCTTCCTCCCTTGAACAATTAAGTTCTTAGGGGTGTTCAACACCTAATACCCTAATGCCAACTGGTATGGGAGTTACTAACCCAAAGTTCGTTAAGGGTGTTAGAAAGCTTAAAAAGACAAAACATTGCACCATTCCATAAACCATAGTGAGAGATGAAAAGTAAAAAAAAAAAGCTTCAAAGATAATGAAGAGAAGTTAGAGTCCGAGTGTGGTCAATGAAAAGAAAAAAAAGATACCACACTGGAGAATATGCGGAAAGATGCACAAAACCTGATGGGAAGGTTAGAAACTTGAAATCAAGAGAAATCAAGGATGCATAATGAAGGCAATAGTGTTAAGTTGTCAGTAAAGTCTGGGTAAAATTGAGCCTAAATTGTCTAATTATATACCCAATAACCCAAGCCACACATTACAAGCCTAAAAGACCTATTTGATCCTGAAGGTGATGATATGCTTACATTAGTAGAGGTTACTATGACAAACAAGCATATGAGACTTTAAGAATGAAAGAGAAGCATGCTAACTGAGTATTATCCCATAAGATTAACTAATATGCCAAGGAAAAAGAGGGAAGAACAACACACACTCAAAAATCCGGGTTGAATGATTAAATTGTTTACACTATATGAATTATTTAATACATTGAAATGAACTTAGTAGAGTCTTCTGCGATTCAATTTGGAAACACTTTTAGAAATAATTGTACAATTGGCTTATGTTTGCTGCCCAATTGTGGATTCAACAGAAAAATGTCCTTAAAATTAAAAGCTAAATTGTTTGAGGACAAACAAAATTTTCTTTTCTTTACTTGGGGACAAGCAAAACTTTAATTTTAGGGGAATTTGATGAGTCCTAAACTCATCTATTTTTAATCCATTTTTCTTGCATATTTTTAGCAGTTTCAAATCTATTTTAATGCCAAATTAAGGAATATTCACCAACTTTGTGTTTTTTAGGTTTTAATTGAAAAAGGAGATAATTCCAGTAGAAAAGAAGGAAAAAAATATTAGCAAATGTAGCATTCTCTATCGCGACATAGTTTTGTAATGTCCGACAAAATTTCAAACCCGTCGAGGAAGAACTATGTTGCAACGAGCGAATTTGTATGTCACAACAAGGGTGAGAATTTGAACTCTAAGAAATGAAAATAAGTCTCTATTGCGACATTCTTTGAAAAGAATGTAAAGAAAATTTGTGCGACACTCTTAACTCTGTGACAAATGATCAAGCAATGGGAAAAGGAACTTTGTCGCGACAATCCCTAACTTTATGTAACATAAAGTATGAAGATTAGCGGATGAATACGACGTGACAAAGGCGACTTTGTCATACGAGGAAAATGCTTAAGGATGTAACAGAGTCATTTCTGACAAGTGTTGATTTGTTGCGACAAAGTTTTCAACATTGGACCAGCTCAAGGAAGCATTTCTATCACTACCGAAAACTTCTGTCATGACGCAACATTGAGTTCCTGTAAGGAAATGAGAACTTTGTCACTGACAAGATTATTTATATCGCGACAAATAAAACTAGGAGTTGAGGTCAACTGCAGCAGCGACAAGGAATTCTGCATCGTGACAAGAAGGTGAAAACAATACAAGAGGAATGATGACAAAGAGAAATTCATGTTGCGACGTAATGAAGAATTGAAGGTAGAATCTTTGTTGCGACCAGTAGAGTTTTCTATCGTATTGATAAAAGTTGTAGAGTGATAGAGGTATGTTGTGTGAAATGAATAGGCGAGATTAGCAAAGAGACAAGTGTGTAGCAAGGTTTCTATGTCATAAACGTTCAATGACCAAGCTTCAGGACCAAGAAGAAAAGTATGCGGCGACAAAAGAAAAACTTTATCGCGACAGAGTTGTTAAGGAACCAAAGAAATCCAATCACAACATAAAAAACTTTGTCGTGATAGAGTAGACAAGCTGAAGAGAAAAATGCTTGTAGCGACAAAGAAAATTATGTCGCGACAGTTTCCAAAGGCAGAAGTGTATAAAGAGCTGGGTGCAACAAAATTTTACATCGACGAAGGCGTCTGTCGCGGCAAGAGAACTAAGGCTTCTTTGCATCGCTTCGATCATGACATTATCAAAGTCCCTATCGACATAATCAAGACAAGCTTCGGAAAACTATCCACGATAGAAAATGCATCTTTGTGTGAAGCCAAGCGATAAAGACTAAAGACTCTGTCTGCGACAAAGAACTTTCTATGTCGACAGGCGACCAAGTGAAGCGAAATTTAGGGATCCACAACACAGTTTTGAAGTGCGGCCCAACATTGGAAAGTCTATAAATAGGCATCAAGACCTTGTATGCACAACTTACGCAAAACAAAAGGAATTTTGGGTATTGAAGACTCTTTTGTATATTATTTTCTTTTAATTTTCTTTTATTTCCTTTTTAGTCGATTAATTTATTTTCTAGAGTTGGTAATGGCGGAAGTGCGACTTCAAGTGCAAATTGTGTAAAATTCTCTCTCATTCTTTGTTGTTACGATTTAAAGCGGGTTTAGAAAATTTTAGAGTTCATTTTATTTTGGTTCGTTTACAATTTCGGTGGGTAATCGATCGAGTTAGTCCACTGATATGGGTGAACCCAGGTTTTGAAGGTTGAGCTCCCTCGTGGTGGTCGATGGTGATTGTTGTTTTTTACGCATGAGTGGAAGAGCGTCATAGTTAGAATTCTTGAATTTATTTGATTGGTATTATTCTTGAACCGCATTTCCAATCTTTGAGGTACCACTGTGCCCAAAACCAGCGGACTGTATCTTGCTTTGATTTCTAGGAGGTCATTTACGTGACACAGATATGGAGAATCCTAAGGGTACAAAGAGGTTCTTTGTGGGTATGGTAGACTAATACTTCAGAGCTAATGAACTCTGAATGATCACTCAGATAGATCACTAACTTACTCATGATGTGAGGATAGTTGGATGAAGTATCAGTTTAATCCCTCAGAGGTTTCTCCTCGTTCTGACGAAAGGATTCCGATCCAGTGTTAGCATAGATCCCAATAAGAGGAGATGAAGTTTCATCGGCATTGAGATGAGGTTCCAAACCAAGTTGAAGGCTTGTAATACGTCTATAGGGCAAGAATTTTAGTCCTAAGATTTAGGTGTGAAATGCGAAAGGAAAAATACCCACATCTTAGAAAGGATTATATATTACAATGCTAATTGTTCCCTTGATTTTGAAAGAAAAACATGAATTTCTAACTAGTGAAATATATGGTTAAGGGAGAAACCCAAACTATACTACAATGCATCTTTGACAAATTCAGCTTTCTAATTAATGGCTTAGCTATGAACTAAATGATGCAGAAATTGACAATTCTTCATTGGACAATTTCCCAATGTTGTCTCACTCAGTGAATTCTCAACTCCACTTTTATTAAATTCTTTATGTACACTATTTAATATTTACTTTATTAGTTCTCCCGTCATTTTAACAATGGTGTTCAAATAGTGAGGATCTTAAGTAATTGGGGTAGTTAATCTTTTGATTTATCATCAATCCTCGTGGGATCGATATCTGGACTTAAAAATCAACTTTTATTACTTATATGACATGTGCACTTGCATTGAATTAGACCGAAACACATTTAAACATATACTCATTTAAGAAAAGGGGTACACATAAAGTTTGGTCCATAAAAAGTTTTTGGCACCGTTGCTGGGGACTTTAGTTAGTCTTTGGTAGCAGTGCTAATTACTTGGTAAATTTGGTCTATGCATAAATGAGTCTTAACACTAGCTAGAATCATCGATTACTACCAGCCAGGTAAACGAAATAGATGAAGCGTGTCCTTCTTGGATGACTCCAATAGTTCGCTATTTGAGCTCGGGAGAATTGCCGGATAACAGAGTCAAAGCCCACAAGATCCAGGTCCAAATTGTGAATTCTGCCACTGAGCGGTCATCTATATAAAGCGGTCCACTGGACGAATCCCTACAGCAAGTGCCTCACTAGTAGGGATAGTATGTATTAGTGAAACACCGTGATGGGTATCACGGAAATCATCAAGCGGCGGGGCGTTGGCCCATAGTAGTATACCCAAGGCTACTATTGGTAACCATGCGCGCGGTGGGGTGTGCCTGTGAGGAAGTGTGACTCTTGCCAGCGACAAGCCCCGTGTCGAAGGTGTGACAGACTAATAATGATAACAAAGCCCTAGCCTTATCTAAGTGGGGAATGGACATCGTAGGGCCACTGCCTATCAATCCGGCTCAGAAGAAGCTATTACTTGCGGCTATTGACTATTTCAACAAGTGGATAAAAGCCGAAGCTCGTACCCATCAAAGATGAAGAGGTTGTTCAGTTTGTATAGAAACGTGCAATGCGGTCGAGCTCTTGATCGATTATGGCCGACAATGGGCCACGGTAGATAGCCGGGTATATAGGAATTTTGCAGCAAATTGAAAATCAAAAACATATACTCGACCCCACGGTACCCACAGAGCAATGGCTCGGTAGAAGCATCTAATAAGACTCTCTTATCAGCTCTGAAAAAGTGCTTGCATTCTTTGAAAAGCGGGTAGATGATTTACCGGGGTTTTATGGGCCCTACGAACAACCCGGCTAAATGGATAGGGTATCTTTGTTCGCCCTCGCGTATGGGATGGAAGCCATCATCCCCACGAGAAATGGGATCCCACCGTATGAGCAAAATTCTTGAAAGAAAATATTGAAGAATTTGTGGCAGACCCTGGGCACCTGGTAGCCGAGACTCTAGGAAGCGGCAGTTGTGTGTATAGCTTCATACCAGTAGAGACTGGAAAACTTGCACAACTGACGTGTAAAGCAGCGTACATTCTTACCCGGAGAATCAGTCTTAAGAAAGGTCTTTGAAAACACGATCGACCTAGCGAGACAGGAGAGTTCCGATGATTGGCGGTGATTGGGATGGGCCATCTGATAGTTCAGTAGGAATGACCGAGGTCTTATGTGTTACCTTGAGACAGACGGATTGTTGTGCCCAAGATGTGGGCATCCTGCACCTTAAGTATTACCATTAATGTTTTCTTTTGAGGATACTATCATCAATAAGATTATCTTTTAGTCATTTCCTCTAAAAGCCTATAATTGCTTCTCTTTAAAAGCCTAGATATGGTTGTCTATTTGGAATCTTTAAGAATCGGTGTACTTTGTTGTCTGTTGGCATCTAAAAGTCCGAGGACATGCTTGTTGTCCTAAAATTTTAAAAAAAGTCAGATATGGTTGTTATCATCGACATTTTAAAGTCAAACATGGTTGTTGTCTGGCTGCATTTTAAAATAAAAGTCGAAACGCTAGTTTTTATCCACATTGTCATTTTAAAATAAAAGTCAAGACATGGTTGTTGTCTTCCTTGGCATTTTAAAATAAAAAGTCCAGACATGGTTGTTGTCATATAGAGATTTTTATCAAACATGACTCATGTGGCATCTTCATATTTCATTAAAATGCATTAAAAGTGCAGGGATTACAAGACATATCTGCATACTTGTGGAAAATCGCGCCACATACAAATCTCCCCGAAATGACGAGAACTAACATAGGAAAGAAGTCGGTAGAATTTCCTCTGCTTGATACCCTCCTCTGGATCCTTCTCTGCTTTGCCCAGATCTATCTCTGCAGCCTTGACCTCGACGGCTGTTGGGGCCGGGGGGCACCTTGGAGTTCTAAAAAATGGAGAGTAGGTCGACGAGTCGGGCGTGCCATCCAGAGATCTACGGCTCGTCTCAGTAGATCTCTGTGTTTGAAAGCACAACATCTGTATCCATAAGCAAAAATCAGCTCCAGGGCTTTATGGTAGTCTTCCTCCATGGCTTCCTTGTCCTTGCCCGCCTGGGAATGAAGGGAAGACACCTCATCTTTAGATGCCTCGAGCTATAGTAAAAGCAACGTTTGCTCAACTGCCAGGCGGGCAATCTCGGCCTCTAATATGCGTCCCATCTTCCTCCATAGCTACCAAGGCATCTAGGACCCTAGCCAGGTCATCCTCTGCCCTTGCCTTGCATCTGCCTGCTCATGACGCTAGATGAGCCATCTTAGCTCACTCCTGTTTTTTCATATCTTTCTTTCACCATTCAATCTTTTCCGCATTGGCTTTGGCCTCTCTCTCCCAATGCTTCGACTTAGATTTTGCCTTAGTCAAAGAAGCGTCCAAGGCCTGATGCTTTGAAGCAGCTAGCGAGGCGTAAACGCGTTTTCTCAGTGTCATGAGATTCGAACTCCTATCTTTGACCAGGAGGCCATATTGGGATAGTGATCACGACTGTAAAAAGAAAAGTTTGAAGAAAATTACTAAGTAAAACTAGTAATCAAGCCCTAAAAATCAGCACATACCAGCTCAGTCAATTAGTGAAAATCATGGTTACGAATGAGCATCCCATCTTGACCCACTGTTGGAAGGCCTCCTTATCTATCCATAGATGGGGAGCGGGATGGTATCTTGCTATGCGACGCCACAAGTGCCCAGGAAATAATTAGGATAGAGGTCATGCATGTGTGCAATCAGAAGACTCTTGCACATTTGAAGGGGCTCCAGATCAGTTCAGAATATCCTCCAGATTAAAGTCCTGCTCACCTCATTTGGGTGATCTCTCATGACATCAGTGAGTTTAGCAGAGTGATGAGTCAGACGATCACACCTGTGATCGATGTGATGCTAGATGAAGTGGGATCAGAGCGATGGCTACCCTTGATGGAGAGCTTCCTCTCCAATTTCATCAACATTTTGAGGCCCCCAAAACGGGATCCCCACCTCCAGAGATGCACTAGCCTCATTAGGGGCACCTTCAGTAGGGTGATCATTGGGGACTTGATCAGGGAGTCCACTTTGAAATTATTGCCCTAGTCATGAGCCTCTTCATACGGAGAGAGACCACCTCAGATCGACTCCCGCGAGCTTTGGGAGTGGCCTCACCCTCGGGCCCATGGCCTGCCCAGGCCTCCCGAGACGACTGACTCAAGGCGGTGAATTATACCGCCGGTCCATGGGGAATCTTCAGTAGTCTTGAAGCTGTCGGTGTGCCATTTCGTCCTACCTTCCCTTTCTTCTTTCTTTGTAGGGGCAAGCCACTTGGACTTTGAGAATTTGGTGCTTGGGCATGCCTCACTAAGGTCCTGTAGCGGCCTCAGGCAGTCTTCTTTAATTAGAAATCTCTGAGAATGGCTGGGTTCGAGCAAAGGTCGACAAAAAAGAGCAGTGCTCTCCTTATCTGATCTGAGGCTGACAGTGAGGAACAAACGGGGATAATGTAAAGGAAGGTGGCGCCTTGACTCTGTGAGTTCCTCACTATCAACAAAGCTCATGATTGCGCTTTGCCTCCGTTATCTCCAACAATCATCTAATGTTCTCCAGGTTAGCCTTCTCAATCCAGTTAACTAGCCGGCCTCGCCTACGCTTACTTGGATAACATCAGGAAAATGGAGGTATGTCAGTACACAGTCCATCTAGCAGAACATGAGTTGCAACTAAACTAAGACAAACCTGGGAACACAAGGGACTGATTCACATCAAAAGGAAGCCCCACATAGAGTGGTGTGTCTCGTACCATGGGCCCCTAACTAGGACAACCCCCTTTGCCTCAGTCTTGGGAGAATCAGGGAGTTCGGTTACAAATTGTAGCCGTAGACTATGGGCCGACATAGATAGCCGACCCCCAGTCCCCAGCTTCAATGTATAGATGAAACAAATCTCTACCAGCAAAATATCCACCCGATAGAGAAAGTTAAGCACAATGCAACCCATTAAAATCCAAAAAAACGATTGGATGAATAAGCGTAGGAGGTGCCTAGGTGACATGTAGGAATTGCTTCACCAACGACGAAATAGGGAAGCGAAGTTTAGCTGTGAACTGCTCCCGGGTGAAGTAGACGGCGTTATCCGCTTCTCCTACAGTTGAGAAGGCCGATCCGTTCGACAATTCTAAGTTGATGCCATCAAGGACTCGGTAGAAGGACCTTAACTCCTCCATGGACATAGAAACAACAAGCCTGCTTGCAGTGGGCGACTCCCGATTGGGCCCCTTCCTGCACCCAACCTGACTGGTGGAAGTCTCCTCTTGACTTCTCGCCATTCTACTTGAAAACAAAGAAAATGGGATCAACTCGATGATATCCTAGAAAAACGATAGTAGGACTAAAACCCTAGACTGAAGAGCTTTTCAAAACCTATTGGGACTCCCCTAGGCTTGAGTACATCCCAAAACCCTGCGTACAGTTTCGTCGCCAGAACTCTACTAGCAAATGAAGAACATGCATTCAAGGTAAGATATAACAAATCAATCCATTACAAACATAAGATCGGAGTAGAAGCAAAGGAAAAACCCACCAAGAGATCGAAAATGGTCATAAATCTTCAACGACTCCTTTTCCAAAATCTTCAGAAGTGTTGCAGATGCTCAAAGAATTTTTGGACGAAAAGTTTCTAAGTAACGGTAAAGAAATAAGCGTCTGGATCCCTATCCTTATATAGGGCAAGGCATGAACAGGCACATTAAATCGTATGAGATCAATATAGTATCGGGCGTGCTCTCTCCCCCACACTTGGTATTCACAATATGTTATATCTTCTAGGGCATCTAAAACACGCGTGAGCTCACCAATTGTAAGCACCCAGCTCTTTGGATCTATAGACCCTTGAGGCCCATGGTGTACTATGGGCCTAGGTGCCCAGCTATTGAGCCCCTCGGTTACCATTCGAAGCGTGGGCCCATTACTTGTATAAGAGACAGGAGAGCGATCCTAGCTGGAAGTCCCGAAAACATCCTGAAACCAATAGGGCTTCTTAGAAACCGACGTCGTCATTTGCTCCCCTAGTAGAGCATAATAGAGAAGAAGATAGAAAATTTGGTGTACAAGTCTGCCAAAAACCAAATCTCATTAGAATGTGCCAATAGGCATCAGTGGTTATACAAAACAAATACGTTCAAGCAACCATACCAAACTGATTGCCAAAAAAAAAAAAAAAGTGGAAGAAAAAGAAGAGTTTGAAATATTCTATTTACAAACTCCTCTCCCCTCAGCCATACACTTTGACCATTGCGATTCCAGAGGGCGTTGGGAAAGGGGGGCACCTAGCCCTAACGAAGAACTCTGGAAGTGGGGAATTGGCACAATCAGGCTTGCCATCCAAGACACCTGGTAGGTCCACACAGATGTCGTGTTCAAACACACAATATCCATCGGCAACAAATAGGTACCGAGACTTCTGAAAGCCTCCCTCCATAACTTCTCCACCTTCGTCGGCCTACAGACGCGGGTGAGGGAAGAAATCACAATAGGGGGAAAAATCTTTGTGTAACGGAAGAGTAATCCATTGGAAACTTCATAGACTTCGGAGATTCATCCCCATATATATAGGAGTGGAACTTCAAGAGGCGCAACCAGATATCATCGAACATCATGCACCACATCGCATTGGGACATATGTGCATTGTAATCTCAATTCTCTGCCAGGGTCCACGAAACACGGTATTTTCCACGATTAGAAGGCGTAATCCACAGTCGAGAAAAAAGGGGGGCATTGTGAGTATGTGTCCTTTAGGCCTGGACCCACTACTTAATAGGCCCAACGCCCACGTGGACCATTGCTTGACACATCTCATGATGGCCCAAGACGGCCTCTTAGATGTAAACAATGTGGGAACTAACCCAGTTGATAGAGTCACTGGCTCAAGTGCGGAATCCACGTAGTCTCTCCTAATGGCCATCCTACCGCATATGGGAAGTTTGTTATGGATAGATATATTAAGGAGGAGATTACGCACAAGATGTTATCCACGTCTCTAATTACCCGAGATCTAATACGTCTCAAAACATAAATCATAATAAGGAAATTGTCCTTGATAAGGAAAGAAATATCTTATCATCAAAATCACGAGATTATCTTCCCTATAATCAAGGATAAATTCGAGTATAAAACAAAAAGACTCCCCACAAGGGAAAGGTATGCAACTCCAACTGCGCTAACTCTCTTCTTTCTCTTCTCCACCCTTTTGCTGACTTAATCATCGGAGGCAATAACCTACCGCCGCCGGACCCCGTTTTTTGCGAGGTTTATAGCAGCCTTTACCGATGCCCGGAGGACCAAGGCAGTCGGTAATGTGAGACTCTTAATTGGAGTTTAATTGTGGAGTGATATCCTCAAGACTTTGAGTTGCTTTGGCAGCAGAGGAGTGAAGGTGTGGCTTTTCCTATAAAAAATTATTTTTCTATTATATGTTATTATGAGTTTGAGAATTTGTATTTGTATAAATTATATGCATGGATCGAATACAAGTTTGTTTTGGAAAATAGTTTGAAAATTTTCATGATAGAGGATTACGAGTTAGGGAAATATATTTTTTGTATTTTTATGATTTGGAAACATGAAGGGAATATTTTGACTTTGGATTTTATGGCCCTCGTCAATGGATATAAACTTGTCAAATATGGCACTTATGATCATTCAACCGACAATGACCCCTGTCAATGGTATAAACATTGACTAAATCAGGCCCTATCAATGGGTATAAACTTGACAAATATAGCCCTGGTCAATGGGTATAAACTTAACAAATCCGACCCTAGTCATGACAAAATGTCCCTTGTCAACGGGTTATAATAATTGACATTATATTTGAAAGAAAGATTTTTTAAGAACCAAGAGTGTAAGTATTTTGGAACGGCCTTTGTCAACGGGTTAGAATGATTGTTATTTATTTAAGCAAATCTTTTGAGAACCATGAGTATATGTGTTTAAATATTTGTGGATTTTATTATATGGAATTGTTTGAAACATGAAATATGATGAACATCAATTGAAATATATTTATATCTTATTTATTTATTACTAAGGATTTTATGAAGTTTATGAGAAAAGAAAAATAGGTTATATCTCTAATTTTGTGAATTTAAAATATTTGATCCATGAAAATGTATTAACATTTCCTTTGGAGCTTTTAGCTCACTTCTTGTGTTGATAATTTATTTACCTAAACATGTGAAAATGATTTTGGGGTAGTGAGGATGAGGTTCAAATGCACTATTTTTTGAATTTAGTATTTATTGGAAATACTTAAGGTTGTTGGATTAATTTAATGATTTGAGAATTAATGTTTTCAAACTTTCATTGGAAGGATTTTATGTTTCTAGAATGTTACATTTTAAGATTATCAGTTTTGAAAATTTTATCATGTTGGAAGATGTTGGTTCAATGACATTTTGTTATACTTTGGAAGGTTTTATGCCTTTGGGAGATTTTGATTTTATGAAATTAGTTTAATTCTTATTGAGCATATTAAGGCAAACAAGATTCATAAACAAAATTTTGAAAGTGTGGTTTTAAGGTGGATTTACAAACCTTCTATGAATGAGCGGTAATGCCACTTTGGTTCGGAGTTAGGAGTGTTCTGCAGTGAGTATCGAGCACAAGGATATGGTCCTGTAGACTTTTAGAGTAGATGGGTCGGGTTAGATTAAGTGATGATAATTAATTGTTATTATTATTATCTTTGTATGCACAATAAGTTTTATTTAAGAATTAGTTTCATATCTTCCTATTGTTTATTCTGACATGTCTTGAAATGATAGGTTTTCTGCTTGAGAAAACATTTCTTCTCTCGATAGTAAGGTATCAGGGATAATGCCTTATTTGTTGAAAATCGAATAATATCCATCTAAGTCCTTTAGTTAGAGTGGAACTCTCTTATTTGAAGGAATATCTCGAATTTGCTAAGTAATATTAAGATGATAAGGATGTGAAGTTGGAAGATATTCCTATAGTAAGAGATTTTCTATTGTATTTCTGAAGAACTACCTAGACTAAAAGGGAAGTTTGAATTCACCATTGAGTTGAGTGTCGGGGATGGCTCACATCTCATAAACATATACTATTTGGTGTCCTTTAGAGCTCGGGCTAACACAATTACGAAATGCTTGATGATGAACATTAGACCTCGTGTATTTGTTAAGAAGAAGGATAGGACTCTAAGATTATGTATTGATTACAAGGAGTTAAATAAGGTGGCTTGATTAAATAATATCATATTCTATGATTGGTATTTGTTTGATCAGTTACAAGAGTCTTGTGTTTTCTCTAAGATAGACCTTAGGTCGGGGTATTATCAGCTTAAGGTGAAGGATGAAGATGTATTAAAGATTGCTTTTCGTACTAGATGTGGGCATTATGAGTTTTTAGTGATGCCATTTGGTTTGACTAATGCCCCCGTAGCTTTTATGGATTTAATGAATAGGGTTTTTAAACCTTATCTAGATCAATTTTTCGTGGTCTTCATAGATGGCATTCTAGTGTATTCAAAGAATAAAGAAGAACATGTGAAGCACTTACATGTTATTCTTCAAACCCTAAGGGAGAACCAACTTTTTTCTAAGCTTAATAAATGTGAGTTCTGGCTTGATCAAATTTTTTTTCTTGGCCATGTAGTTACCAAGGAAGGAATTTCAGTAGACCAAAGCAAAGTAGAAGAAGTGCTGAGTTGGAAGAGGCCTACTATAGTGTCAGAGATTAAAAGATTTTTGGGTATGGCTAGATATTATAGACGCTTCATTGAAGGGTTTTCCAAAATTTCCCTACCACTTACTAGACTCGCACAAAAGAATGCCAAGTTTGTGTGGAGCAAGGAGTGTCAGAGTAGTTTTGAGGAATTGAAGAAGAAGTTGGTATCAGCTCCAGTGTTGACTATTCCGTTTGGTTCGGGAGAATTTGTTGTTTATAGTGATGCATCACATCAAGGTTTGGGTTGTGTGCTCATGCAACATGGGAAAGTGGTCGCATATGCCTCTAGGCAATTGAAATTGTCACCTCACTGACTAAGTATTAGATGGAGAAATACTCACTAGGATCTTTTGTTTTTCAAAACATAGTGAATTTTGATCATACTTGAATCAAAATATGATATACACAGATACAAAAATAAAACTACCACCGTAGTGGCGTTTACAGTGTCAATACATACAGTCTTGAGTCCCATTTACATATACATATACAAAAACTGTACATTTACATTTACATAATCAGAGCGCAAAACCTACAGGTGATGGACCCCTATAAGTGTGCTGGCCCAGCAGAATGCGGAAGATCACGGACGTCCTCTCTGTCTACTAAATTAAAACTAGGCTGCTAAGCTTATAGCTTAGTGGGAAACTTGCGAAAAACTTATACATTTACACATGCATTGTGCTACTTCGATAGACATATAATTAACGGAATCATCAGTGGCAGATATCGAATTTTCATGAATTCATATAACAACTTATACTCATACTTGTACTTGTAGCAAACTTATACTTGTTTAGATCTCCCGTAGGAGTTACAGAGCTTATACTTGTATGGAGGTACCCGTAAGTACTATGGGAGCTACCGAAGTGGGTACTCACGAGGGCTTATGCTTGTGCGGAGGAGGTGCCGTAGGTACTCTGAGGCTTATACTTGTACGGAGGTGCCATGGAGTGCTACCAGAAACATACTTGCTCTGGGGAATTTTATAATTTTGCATTCGAATTAGACGATGTACATTACTTTACTATTCGTTATTTAGACTCTTATCCTTATAATTGTTTGACTACCTAGACCGTTAATAAGAAATGAAATAGGACCACGACACAATAAATACTCGAAGGTATGAGTACGATGCGAAGTGTTGCTTCAGTAAGTGTCGGAAGCACGCGAAGGTAATTGTTGCACTATTCGAAGTGCAGAAGTACTAAATGTCTTAGAAGCATGGTCGGAGAGTGTCGTCGCACCCTAATCCCGAAGTACGAGTACTTCGTGTGTGAAGCAGCAGGTCGGAGAGTACCGTTACGCTAATTAGAAATGCGGAAATTACTATACGTGCACATACATACTTAGGAGGTGTCGTGTCTAATTTCAATATCACGGGTCTTAGAGCGGAGTCCTACAATTATATGTTTCAGGAACTTACTATATTATCATAGGGGCATTGGTTTGCCAACTCAAACTCGCTACTTAGAAGTGGCGGAGTCTGATGCATTTTCATAGTTTCATTCTTATTTGAACCCCCATTAGTAATTTATTAGGGTTCCTATACTATAGGTGTATGAATTTGGAGCTTAACAATGCAAGGGTACAAAAATTAGGGCTACTAGAAGCATCGGTACCGGTACCGGCCCTTTTCTGGTAAGTGGGTGCCAGTTACCACTTTTAGTAAATCTGGGATGCCACTTTGCCTCACATCTAATGGAGTGCGTACCATCCCTTTTGAATGCAGGTCTTAGGGTGCAATACCTTGAGAAATGGCGATTTGTATATCTGCACTCCACTTTTCTTCAATAAACCTCAATTCCATCCTATCTCTCCAAAACCCACCATGGAATCCAGAAACAACTCAAAATGGTTCATAACGAACATAAACTCAGAGGGAAATTAGAGGATTCCTAACTCCCAACAAATATTCATACACCGAATCAAATAACCTACATGATTCTCCACAAATCCATAGAAATCCTTGCTTCCAAACTTATCTATGCATATTCTACAAGTTCCAACCCAGCAACTTCCTGAGCTCTTGTAATGGTGGGCTAGAACTTCTCATAGTAAAACCACAGACAAAGTGTCAAGTCATACAAGTTCCACAAATCAGAGTACAAAACCAGCAATCCATACTAAACCATGAAATCCATACCTTTAAGTCTTCCTTCTTCTTCTTCTTCTTCTTCCTTTTCTTCTTCTTTTCTCCTTTCTCTCTTCTGAAATGCCTCGAAAAAAATGCCCAAAATGAGAGACCCCAATTAGTCTTGTATCCTAATTTGGTCTAATTTTCCCTTTATTACGCTGGTCCTCAAACTCTCTTCCTATTTGCACCTGACTTATGCTATTTACTATAATAACATCATCTTCTTATCTTATGACTTTTATATCGTATTTTGACAAATTCCAACTTTTACCCTTGTATCTTATACAAATTCGGGTTTAAAAATTTTCTCATGTAAAATAATAATTCTGAAAAATTTCAAAATACACTAATAATATACCCTAATTATGTTTAAAAATGACTAAGGTGTATTTCAAGGTGTTATAGAAACCATATGAGAAAAATTACCCAACTCATGACTTAGAGTGCGGTATGGTTTTATAAGTTGGAAATAATAACATGTGTAAGGACATGTGAGATTTATATAGACCCGAAAAAGTTTGGACTATTTATTCTCTAAAAGGAGTTAAATATGAGATAGAAGATGGATTGAACTCCCTTAAAGACTATGATTGTAGCATTTTATATCATCTCGGTAAGGCAAATGTAGTTGCTAATGCCTTGAAGCGAGAAAGTCATAAGTTTATTTTGACTTTGAGATCAAAGTAGACTCAGTTGTTTTATGATTTAAAGGCGCTATAAGCTCAATTTCAAGTTTTGGAACCTAGAGTTTTGTTGGCTAATTTTACTATGCAACCAAACTTAATTTGGAGAATTAAATCTTTACAAAATGATGATCCAGAGTTAGTAGCCATCGCTGGATAGAGTGAAAGAGAGGATTGGAATTCAGTTTTTGTGTTGATGGATGAAGATACTTTGAAGTTCAAGGATAAGCTGTGTATTCCTTAGGTTGGGGGATTGAGGAAAGAACTCTTAGAAGAATTCTATAACTCTAGATTTACAGTTCATCTTGGAGGAACGAAGATGTATAGTGATATGAAACAATTGTATTGGTGGCTTGGATTCAAACGTGAAATTGTAGAGTTTATAGCCTGATGTTTGTTTTTACAAAAAAGCAAGTGGCTGAAAATCAGCGACTGAGGAGCGCAGCCCTTTGTATTCTTAAATGGAAGTGGGAGAATATTACCATGGATTTTGTTTTAGGGTTGCCTAAATCCATGGGAGGTAATGATGCAGTGTCGGTGATTGTTGATAGATTGACAAAGTCAACTCACTTCTTACCAATCCGAACTACCTTTACATTGGATAAATTAGCTTCCTTATATGTTAAAGAGATTGTTAGACTACATGGAGTACCCGTTTCCATTGTTTTAGATAGGGACATTCGTTTTACTTCCAAGTTTTGGAAGAGCCTACAACATGCTCTTGGTACCCAACTAAACTTTAGTACTGCATTTCACCCACAGACAAATGGTCAGTCAGAAAGGGTAATTCAGATTTTCGAGAATAATATTGAACATATGTCCCAGTTTTGGAGCGGGTTGGGAAGATCATATGCCTTGAGTGGAGTTTAGATTATAATAATAACTTTCAAACAAATATTTAGGATAACCATATGAGGTCTTTATGGAAGGAAATGTCGATCGATTATTGGGATGACTTGTAGGTGAGAGAAACTTTGGGTTTGGATTCGGTTCAAGTAACTATAGAAAAGATTAGAGCTCATATAGGAAAAGTTGAAAATAGCACAAAGTGGATAAAAAAAAAGTTATCTACACCCACGAGACGAGGCGAATTGGAATTTCAAGTGGGTGATCATGTTTTCCTAAGGTAGTCTCGATGAAAATGTAATGAGATTTGGGGAGAGAAAGGAAAGCTCTGTCAGTATGTGGGACCATTTGAAGTGCTTGAAGGTTGGTGCCTTAGCATCTGAGTGGCATTGCCCCAAAGTTAGGAAAAATCCATAATGTATTTCATGCATCATCTGTTGAAGTATGTTTATGATGCATCTCATGTGGTAGAGATTGAGCCAATTCAATTGAATGACAATTTGGCTTATGAATATCCTATTCGGATTGTTGATGCTATGGACAAGGTCATTTTGTAAAGCAATTGTTAAACTGAAGCTAAGAAGTCTAATGGAGTAATCATGAAGACGAGAAGCAACATGAGAGTTAGAGCGAGTAAAAGGAAAAGTACCCGAAGGCATGTTTTATAGCTTGGTATGTCATGTTTAGAAGAGGACTAAACTTGTTTAAGGGAGGGGAGAATGTAATACCCTAAATTAAAAAAAAAGCAAAGCAAAAACAAAATTTCCAAAATAAGAAGGGGCTAAACTATGAAAATTCTCCAAAGTTAGGAGGGGCTCTTAACAAAAAAATAAAATAAATGTTTTGCTAAAGAAACAATAAAAGTTTCCTACAATCCTAACCTTCTTCATTTTTCTCTCAAGGAGATAGATGAGATAGAGGTTTCAAAAGGGATTTAAGCTTGAAGAAACATCACCCCAAGCAAATGTTTCTCTTTTCCCTCTCTAGTTTAGGCATATGATATGTTTATGAGTGAAGAAAATCTTTGAGAGAAGAAAGGTAAAGTAAAAGGTTTTATCTTGTTTTAAGGAGATTTATGATATCTCATATGTAACCATTAGGATTGCTAGGAATTTGGATATGTTTGAGATAAGAAATTATCTTCAATCAGATGGTGAAAGATCGTGTTTTATGGTTTTGAGTTTATGGTTATTCTTGTTTGAAGCAATCGAGTTTGGAAATTGGTTTAGTTTACGTAGATTAGTGTAAGCCTTCATTCTCCTTATTCAACCGTTGGATTGCTTTTAATGTTTGATATATTTAAGATAGGAAAATTGTATACGATCTGAACGGTTCAGATCATGTTTATAGGTTTCAGATGAGAGTTATACTCATTTAGAACAAGCAGTTTTAGAAATCTGTTTCAATTTTTGTAAGTTTAATTATGAAACCTTTGTTCTCCTTATTCAACTGTTGGATTGCGTTGAAATTTTGATATGTTTTATATAAGACTTTGATCTAAATTATGAACGGTGAAGATCGGAATTTATGACTTGAGGAAGGAGATATTGGAGAAAAACCATGACAGTGATCAAACTAAATTTAAATTAGTTGGGAAAAGGGAGTAATAATTGAGGGCAAATTATTCAAAGAGTAATAATAATAATAATAGTAAGTTTAAAATAATAAATAAGTAAATTAAAATAACATTGAAGAAAAGATATAATAGTTCGGATATTCATGAGTTTTTTAGCTTTTATTTATTTAAGGTAATGAACTCTTAATTGAGTTTAATTATCATTCAAGACTTTTAAGTTGCTTTGAGGTAAGGAAGATTAATACGGCTTTTCCTATAAAATAAAATATTTTCTAATATACTATGATTATGATTTTGAAATTTGTATTTGTTTAAATTATATGCATGGATCAAAACGGTTTGTTTTTGAAAAAATGGATTTGAAAATGTTCATCATTGCAAGATTAAATCAGATATATTTTGTATTTTTATGAATTTGACATGAAGGAATATTTTGACTTTGGTTTTATGACTCATCTTTGTTAAACTTGACAAATATAGCCACTTGCGTGATTTATTATAAACTTGACAAATCGATCCTGTCAATAGGTATAAACTTGACAAATATGGCCCGGTCAATAGTATAACTTGGCAAATCCATTGTAGTCAATAGGTTATAGTAGTTAACAAAATGACCATATCAGCGGGTTATAATAGTTGACATTTTATTTGAAACAAATCTTTGAAAAACTATGATTATGTGTTTTAAAATATTTGTGGATTTGATTATGATATGGAATTGTTTGAGAAATAGGAAATAGACATTAGTTTTGAAAATATATTTATATCTTATTTATTTGTACTCAAGGATTTTATAAGATTTGAGGAAAGAAAAATATGCTATATCTCGATTTTATGAATTTAAATGTTTGATCCATGAAAATATATTAACATTCCTTATTGGGCTTTAGCTCACTTCTTATTGTTGATCATTTTTAGATTCTATTAGCGAAAGTATTTGGGTGACGGGATAAGGATTGAGAACTATTTTGAGTTGGTATTTGTTGAAAAGACTAAGGATTGTTGGATTACTTTAATGCTTTGGGAATTAATGTTTGTAAACTTTCATTGGGAGGATTGTATGTTGCTAGAATGTTACATTTTAAGATTATTAGTTTTGAAAAATTTTATCATGTTGGAAGAAGTTGGTTCAATGACATTTTGTTATACTTTTGAAGGTTTTATGCCTTTGAGAGATTTTGATTTTATGAAATTAGTTTAATTCTTATTGTGAGCATATTAAAGACAAACAAGATTCATAAACAAAAATTTTGAAAGTGTGGTTTAAAGGTGGGATTTTAGAGCCCTACATGTGAATGAGCAATTAATGCCCTTGGTTAGGAATTGAGATTATTACGAACTGATATATAAAATTGATTTAATCTTCAATAATACCGGTTTTCCATTTATTATCTTGCTATGCATTATAATAAATTTGAGCATAGCCTTGATAACTTAATTGTATATGACTTGTGTTAGGAGTTGCATGAAAAATTGAAGTTATGTGTTGTTTACAAATTGATAAATTTGTTCATGGTTAATTAATGGATATCAAAGTTGCCATGTACTATCTCATCATAATTAGTGAAACAATATATCTTTGTCATAAGAATAAGTTCCCGTGGTAAGTGTATTTCTTTTCATATAGTTACACAATGAATAGAATTTACCAAGAGTCATGACCAATAACCATTAAATTGTCATGACTTCTCCATGTTGGTAAATTGCTCGATTTTCAACCTTGAAACAATATTGCACTAGTGTAAAGGCCATTGGTTACTTTTAGTCTATGGGTGATGCCACACCCCATTGTTTAAAATATTAACAAGAATCAACCCAGGTTCTTAGAACTTGAGGTGTGAATTAAAGAAGAAATGTTAATGTTTGAGGCCAAAATTTCATTTAAAATCTTTTGAATCAAAGCCATGTAAGTTGAATAACTTCAAGTCTTTCCTACCAATGGGTTGATTGTTGTAAAACTTTGACTAGTGAGAAATAAACAACTCTAAAAGCAGGAGATTTAAGATTAAAAGTGTATGTGGCGAGGAAACTAGGCGAGGTTTTGTTTTATTTATTTATTTTTAAAACAATTTGCTTTCGAGAATTCAAATTGTTTGTTGTTTTTTGTTTTTTGTTTTTTACTTTTTTCTGACTTCTTATTAAAATTTTGAAAATTTTGACTTAGTAGAAAAGGTCAAAATATTTGACTTTTTTAATGTTTTTATTCGAAAAACTAGATTTTCGAACTTTAAAGCAAGGCATGAAAGCCTACTCTATGATATGATTGAAAATCCTTATGATTCGTTCTCATGCTAATTAAATAAAATCTAATATATTTTAAAATTTATATTTAAATGTTATTTTTTCAAAATTTAGATAAAAATTAAAAATATTGATTTCTTTTTCTTCATTGGTAGATAGTATAGTTGTTTTATTTAAAAGTAATTTTCTCAATTTTGGATAAAATTTTAATTTTCATAGATTATATAACAGAATTTAATGACAGATTTTTTGGTATTTTATTTTTATCATAATAATTTTTTAATCTTTATTATTTTCCAAGCGTTATATAAATATTTTCATTTATCATAATGATAAAGTTAAATTATCATCATAAAACTATATTATTAAATTAAACTATATTTTATACATTAAGATGTTAAGATGGTGATTTTTAGCCTATAAAAAACAATAACTTAATACTTAATAGAAATAAAATATTAGAAAAATAAACAGCTAAATACTTAATACTATTAGACATTATTCAGAAAAAACAAAGTTCTATTCACGCAACCTAAATTCTTAGCTTAATTGCTATGCCTCATAGCACCTTAAACTAAAGACACTAACTTGAAAATTACAATCTAAGCAAACATACCAAAAAAATCATTAACTAAGTTAACTGGTCACTATAAAAGTTCAACAAAGAAGGCATCCTAATCCATAGATTTACTCAAAATAAAGCATGATGAGAGTCTACTCAATTTCTTGATTTTTCTCCCCGACAACATCAGTTCTAAAATTTATGAAACTCTTAAGATATATTATATGATAACTTCATAAAAATTTTAAAAAAATTTATAAAACTGGAACAAATTACTTGGTACATGAACTCCAAGAATCCAAAGTTGTCTCAGCATACATAGTTGAAAACCTATTGATACCTATAGATGAATTCAAAATCAAGTGACAATAGACACCTTTATTTCATTTTTGAGTCAACTAATAAATAAAAATAACTAAGAATCAAGATTCTAATTAGATTAATCCTAGAATTTTGAGAAATATAAGTGGTTCAAAACTATCTTAGTTGAATCATTATGTTTCTATCATTTTTCTATTTTTTTTTTTGTGTAAACTATTATGTTTCTTATGATATGAATGGTTATTTCTACAGCTTCTATAATTTTATAAAAATAACTAGAGTTCATAATACTTATTAAAAAATCTCACATCAAATATTCAAACCATTACAAATTCTGAAAATAACATATTTTCCTTTATGAGAAATTTATTCCTTCCATTCGTATAAACTAATTCATTATGTATTAAAGAGATGATTGAGCTGCAAGTTTGCCTTTCTCATGTTGCAATAACTTGTGAAAGCAGGTATTAATAAGGTTGAAGACATAACCAATCCTTAAGCAATAAGAGTTCCTTCTACAATTTCCAACAACTAGATATGAATTCAAGCTTAGAACTCAGCAACTTCTGAAATTTACCAAACAACCTATAACAGTACCATTCGCTCTTGATACAGACAATGTATAAGAATACTCACAACAAACACATGCATTTGAACATTGAAAGTGATTTCTACATTGAATTACCATTTTACTTCAACTTATCATTAACTAAATAAGCTGGAAATAAAAAGAAAAAGAATAAAACTAATTATAAAACTTCTATTACGAGCAACAAACTAATATTCTAATAACACCTACTCCATACCTAACCAAAAATTCAAATTGATACATTGAAACTTAATCTGAAGCCTTTAAGTATTATTCTAATAAAATTTGTTTCTCCTTAACCTTGATTCTAGTTTAATGAATAAACTAAGTTGTGCAACTTGCCTAATAGTTGAACTCATTACTTTACGAGGAAAATAGGGATATATATTAACATGGTTTGAAACTAACGACATAAATGTTAAGTTGATAGAATTATTAAAGACAAAAAATTGAAAGGAGTCATACAACAACTTGTTTATTAAAAAAATAGAGAAAAGAAGCCGAGCTCCAACAATAGAGGAACCTTCATTTTAAACTTTTGAAATAGGTGATTAATGAATTAGCACTGTAGTACATATCATATTTTAATTTTTTGTTTTACTTTCTTCTATAACATGCATACTTGATATATTACCTTAATCATGTTATAATTATAAAGCAGTACTTTTAATTTTATCTTGAATTTTCCCTAACTAGCTTGGTGAGCTGACGAGAAAGTCGTTTATCTTTTGCAACTCACTCTAATCTCACATGTAGATTGTCTGTTACAATTGGCAGGTATGAATCTATGCTTATCAAGAAAATCACCAAAGATATTTGTAAGCAATTGAGTTGTAAGATTCTACATGTGGTGAGAACATAGTTGAAATGGTTTCTTCAGATCATAACTAAAATCACTTATAAACATTAATTTGAATGTTGTTCCTATGATTGGGATCTATGGAATAGATGGAGTTGGTAAGACTACCATCGCCAAAACTATTTGTAATGGTATCTCGGATCAATTTTATGGTAGTAGCTTTCTTGAAAATATTAACTGGAAATTGTTGTGGTGTACTTCAATTACAACAAAAACTTCTTCATGATATTCTAAAAGGAAGAAATATAAAATTACAAAATATTGATGAAGGAATAAATGTAATAAAGGAGAGACTACATGCAAAAAGGGTTTTGATTGCTGTTTGATGTGGATAACTTAGGCCAATTGGAAAACACAGTTGGAAAGCATCATTGGTTTTGTCCAAGGAGTAGAATCATCATAACAACTAGAGATAAACATTTGCTAGATGTTCATGGAGTGGATGAAACATATGAAGCTAAGGAGTTAAATCATGAAGAATCAATTGAGCTTTTGCTTATTATGCCTTTAAGCAAAGTCTTCTAAGGATGATTACAAGAATCTCTTGGAATATCGTGATATAGAATATGCTTGAGGCTTCCCTTAGCATAAAGTTCGGTATATTTCTTATGGAAAGACATTATTTGAATGGGAAAGCTCATTATGCAAACTAGAAGCTTCTGGAATCCAGAAGTGTCCTTTTAAAATAAGATTTGATAGACTAGAGCGATGTGGAAAGGAAATATTTCTTGATATAGTATGTTTTTTTAAGGGGAAAGACAAGGATTTTGTTTCAAGAATTTTAAATGGCTGCTACTTCTATGCGGACCGTGGAATTTGAGGTCTTGTTGATAAGTGTCTCTTAACGATTAAAAACAACAAACTAGATATGCATGATTTATTATAGCTTATGGGTTGGGAAATTGTTTGAAAGCAATGATTGAAGAACTTTGGAAGAGAAGCGGGACCATGGAGCGAGTGTCCATCATGTGCGACAAAATCACGATAAGCACTAAAAACTCATACATATTACATACAATCTTATTTATAAATTAGGTCTTGTTTAATTATCTAATCAACTTTTAAGTTTTAGGGGACATAAGCAATTAGAGGATTACACTAGACATGTCAACAAGGAACAAATACAATCCACTACAGGCTTCCGGGAAGAATGAAGAGACTTAGGTGCTTGAAATCCATCAAGATGATCAATATGGCACTATGGTGAAATGCAAAGATGGGCACATTCCCAAGGGGCACCTTCCTGGGGACTTACATTTCCTTCTATGATTTAAGATATCTCTATTAAGATGGATGCCAAAAGTCTTTATACGTCAAGTTTTCATGCAGAAAACCTAGTTGAACTCAACTTGCAAAGTAGCGGCATCGAAGAACTTTGGGATAAAAAGGTATGATTGCTAATTTGGTTGTCTTAACTTTACATTAATGTTGTCCATGGCTATTAAAAAAAAAATTAATTTTACGGGTTTTGAAGTTAAAGGTCTTAAATGTCAGTTATTCACAACATCTCATTAAAATCCCAGACTTCTCAAGTATGCCGAACATGGAGATACTTAATGTTAAAGGTAATATAAATTTGATTAAGCTTGGTTTAGTCACTTATTGAAAATTTACCCATTACTAATTTAGTTATTCCTTCTTTTGTTTGAATTGGATAGGTTGTGAAAACCTTATGGATCTCCCAAAAGACATTTATAAATTGAAACATCTTAAAACTCTTTGTTGCACTGGTTGTTCAAAACTAAAGAGTTTTACAGAAATCATGGATGTAATGGAAAATTTAAGAGAGCTTTATTTATATAGAACAGTATAAGAAATCTACCATCGTCAATTAAGCTTTTGAAAAGGGTTCAGTACTTGGATTTAGCACATTGTGAAAACCTTGAGAGTCTTCCTAAGAGCATTCGTAAGTTGAGATCTCTGAAAACTCTTCTTGTCCACAACTGTTCAAAACTCTACAAATTTCCCAGTGTGCTGAATTCTAGGGACAGAAAAATTGGTCGGAAAAGCAAATATTGCAAGCGACTTAGTCTCTCACTGCCTGGGCTCTTACCTTTGGGAACCTAAAACTTGAATTCCTCAAAATTAGGAGTCTAGAATCTGAGCTCTCACAACTTCCATGCCTGAATCCTGGGAACCTACAATCGGAGAGTTCGAAACCTTGGAGAGCACAATAGAGTCCACATTCGAGAGCTATAGCAGGATCACTACTAAGAATGTGGGGAGAATAAAATGAAAGGAAGAGATATTGGGAGAATTAAATGAAGGAAGCGATCTTACGCCATAGTTGCAGTTTGTACTTGTTGGAAGAATTAGATTTGAGCTATTGCAACCTAAAGGAAGGAGGAATCACTATTGAAACTTTCCATCTACCGTCATTGCAAGTTTTAAATCTAAGCGGGAACAATTTTTGTAAGTTGCCTCCTAACATCAGCAACTTCTCTAAGCTCAGAATTCTTAAGATGAGTGATGGGGCATGGAGTAGGCCCATATCTAGGCCTAAATGAGATAGGAAGCCTAAGTCCAATGATGAATTTTATTACTATTAGTTATTTATTTAATTGTATTTTTGGATTTATCCGTTAGGACTTTTGGATTTGTCTATTAGGATATTTGGGATTTATCCGTTAGGATTTTCTATTAATGCCTATAAATAGCACCTTATGTTATTGTTTTTGGTAGACTTGATATATTATTGAAAACTTGAGAATTTCGTTCTATTTATTTTGTTCCCTTTCTTCTTAATTTCATTGTTCTTCGTAGCCAAGTTACATCAATTTGGTATCAGAGCATAACTTCGATCCATGATAAAGTTATTAATCTTGTCCCATATCTTTCAAATTGTTTGCTGCCTTCATTCACGGAAATCAAGATCCCAAGCCTTCCTTCAATTTGTTTCGTTAGAGTAAATGCGCGAGCTCTAAGGAAGCCATCCTCGGGCTGTAGAGTATGAGCAAACAAACCTCTTTGCCTCAGCGAGTCCTCACATGCGGCGACCCTTTAGCAAATGACAACCCTTTAGTAAGTGGAGGGGTACGCCTTCAAGCCTTACATACTTTATTGGCTGGGTGGTTTGCTTTTTTGGTGGGGCATCTACTTAGGTGGCATGTTTTTCTACAGTAATTGAATTGACTAGAATTTCCAAATGATTCGGTGACTTGAGAATTGATTTGGAATCTACAATTGGAAGCCTTGGATTAATATTGAGTCGAGACTCCGATACTTTTTGGAAGCGTTCATCGTGGCTATACACTTTATTTGATTCCCTTGTAACCACGCTAAGGAATTGTAAGACGCCCTCAAGGTTTTCAGCTTGGGTTACATCTTCTTTTACTTTGAAAAACTTAGATAATATTAGAGTGATATTTAAGCATATTTTATTTGATTGTTTTAGGTTCTAATTTCTTTGATAGAGCATAAAGTATTAAAAATACTTTTGTTTTCTTTATTATTTAAATGACTCGTGCAATCTATGATATATAATCGCATTACATTTTTTAGATTTGTGTTTGTTGCATTAGCATATAGTTTATAAATTTACTCAGTGAAATTTTAGATTATATCTCAGCGTATCTGACCACGAGTGATAGCCATCTTCTTCATCACCTAACACAAATGATCCAACTAAGAGACTTAATAATTTTGACTTTAAGACTACAAGCTTTATCTCAAGATCTAAATGATACTCTAGTCTGTATTACCCGTCACCATGATGCAAATAAAGCCAAATTTGATTCAGTCATTGCATCGGTAAGTAATTTAAATTCGATGTGTGGTCAATTGACTCTGATGTCAATCGCCCTCGAGCAACCAATTCGTCTGATAAATAAAAAAAATGGACCTACTTTTAAAACAGGTGGGTAAACATGAGATGGGTGAAAATGTTGATGAAACTGTTAGAACACACATTGGGTCACCACACATTAGGGGTTCAAGTCCTTCTAGTGGTTCACATCAATCTAATGAAGTCACAAATTGTTTACATGACAATCTGGGTAAAATGCACTTGGGTAGTAATTCATTTGCTCAACCTCACACGAGGTTACCTACGACAGGAGACCTTCAGTTCAACCTAGGTTATCGGTTTCAACCTGCTAATGTTAACTTCTCATTAGATTACCAACCACCCAGGAACACAGTACGACGATCAGTGAGAGAAGATGTCGCTCCTCAGCGATACTAGCCTAGGGTTATTGGTAATTAGGGTAGAGATCAGGATAGACAGGTTAGACAACCTCAAAGGGACATCACAAAAAAAGTTAAGGTTAGTGCTCCTGAATTTGATGGTAGAATGGATCCTAATGTTTTCTCTTATTGGTTAGTTGCTATTGAGGAATATTTTGATTGGTATGAAATGATTGATAGTGAACGGGTTCGGTTTGCTAAAATGAAATTAACCAATTCAGCTAAGATGTATTGGCGAATGTGTTGCAAGACATGCTTCGTGCGGGTGAGCCACCCATCACCTAGTGGGCGGCGTATGAAAGCAAAGTTTCAGAAAAGTACATTTCTCCATCATATAAAGAGTCAATTGTTTTTTCCACTGGTTAATCTAAAACAAATGACTCTTAGTGTAGCTGAATATTTTGCTAAATTTGAGGAAGCTAGACTTAGGTGCAGTGAGTTCCATCTTTGAGACCAATTTGCTATATGCACTCGCTTTGTTAATGGTCTTAGATTCAAGCATTTAAGAATGGTAGATTGCATGCTCCACACTATAGAGGATGCATACCAAAAGCCTTGAAGTCGAAGTTGATAGACCTCATTTTTTTGCACACACGAGGCGGTCGAAGTCCTGATCCATGTCATCGGACGGTAAAACTATGCTAATAACGCTAGGGAACAAGAGTCTAGTTTGCGTAACACTCTTCTCGTTGCTTCTCCTATTGAGTCTAAGGCTAGTAATTCATCGATTGTCTATCATAAGTGTCATCATAAGGGTCATATTGCATCTCGTTGTCCCCAATGTGCATTGGCATTAAATGTTGAACAGAGTATTTTGGAGAATGAGGAAGACCAAATTATTGATCCTTTAGATTGATACGGTGATGAAGATGATCTTCATGAAGATTATGATGAAGATGTGTGTGTTGAGGTGTGGATCGATGTGTGCTATCCACAAGCGTAGATAATGATCATTGGAAGACCACTAGTATTTTCACACGGAGTCATGCAATTGGAGATAAGAAATGTAAGTTAGTGATTGATGGGGGTAGTTCAATGAATGTGGTTTCTAAGGATGCTGTTAAATTGTTAAACCTGAAAGTAGAACCACATCCAAATCCATTTAGAGTAGCTTGGGTGAATGACCATACTTTGCCTGTCACTCAAAGGTGTCTAGTCTCTATTCAAATGGGGGATTATAAGGATGAAATCTATTGTGAGGTTCTACCCATGGATGTTGCCCATGTTCTTTTAGGCTGCCCTTGGCTTTATGATCTTAATGTTACCAATTTTGGTAAAGATAACATTTATTCCTTTAAGTACAAGAGTAAGAACATTATTTAAGACACACTAAGCCTAAAGATTGCAATGTTCAACGTGACATCCTCTAAACTTCCTAGAAAATTTGTATTTTAAAATGTAAAGTTTGAGAGAGAGATTTGAGGCGGTTTGTGCTTAGCATTGTGGCAAAAGAAGTTCCCTCAGTTCGATTGTCGATGTTCCTTTGGAAGAGAAGGAATTTGCTAGATGATTTGTTGATATTGCCGATTAGTTGCCTGAGACTAACACCTTTAAGAGACATGCAACATGCTATAAAGATTTAGTTCAGGATTCTCATTACCTAACCTTCCATTATAGGATGAATCCCAGCAATAGAGAGAGGAGCTAAATAGGCAAGTAGGAGGACTTTTAGAAGGGATTTGTTAGGCATAGCCTTAGTCCTTGTGCGGGTGCGGCTGTTGACACCCTGAAAGATGGATCTTAGAGAATGTGCGTGGATAGTAGAGCCATCAGCCAAGATCCACGATAAAATATAGATTTCCATCCCTTGCCTTGAGGATAGGTTGGACCTATTAAATTTGGTTTAGTTGGTTCTCCCCAAAGATAGATTTGTGTAGTGGTTATCATCAAATTCGTATTTAGACGGGAGATAGTGGAAAGCGCATTTAAAACACAAGATGGTTTGTTTGAGTGGTTAGTCATGCCTTTTTGGTTTTCTAATGCTCTCTAGTACCTTCACGTAAGTATGACCCATGTCTTGTATCCTCTCATTGGTAAATTTATGGTATTCTCTACTTGATGACATATTGATCTATAGTCAATCAAAGAAGAGCATTTAGCACACCTAAGACGAGGTTTTCTCACTCTTAAGTGAGGCAAACTTTATGTTAACCTTAAGAAGTGTTCTTTTATGCAACCACATGTGCTTTTCTTAGGCTTTTGTGTGTGAACATGGCATTTCGGTTGATCTGAAAAGGCTAGAGTTATTAGGAATTGGCACGAACCACGATCTATCAGCAGTTCGTAGTTTCATGGTTTAGATTCTTTTTATAGAGGAGAGATTTATAAAGAGTTTAGCACTATTATGGCTCCTATCACTGAATGCTTAAAAAATAAGAATTTCGATGGTCCTAATGCTACTAACCGGACATTTAGAAATCTAAGTTGAGGAATGACTAAGGCACTAATTTTGAGATATCTTTGATTTTAGTAAAGTTTTGAGGTTGCTTGTGATGCATCGAGGTGCTTAAGGTATTGGTGGTGTCTTGAGTCGAGAAGAATTGACCTATGGCTTTTGATCGAAAAAACTGTTGATGCTAAAGCGATATTCTTCATATGATAAAGAGGTTTTATGCTATAGTGCGAGTCTTCGTTTTTGGAGGTTTTATTTGTTGCCTCTTGAATTTGTGTTGTTTGACCCTTAAGCTTTAAGATATTTAAACTCACAAAGAAATTGAATACTTGACATTCTAAGTAAGGTTGAATTTTTGAATGAATATTCTTTTGTGATTAATCATCGTTACGATGAAAACGAAAACAAAGTTCAGGCGCACTTAGTCAATTAAGCTATTACACTTCATCGTATAAGTGCTCGTGTCATTGGGTTTGATAAGATTGAAAAATGAGTATACGCATGTCGGCTTTGGTATTATTTATAATGGGGATTAAGTAATGGTAACCGTCAAGGTATTTGGACTTCACTTGAAAATGGTTATTTGTTTAAAGTGGCCCAAATTGTGCATACCTCGGACATCATTTAAGGGATTTATTAATTTAGGATGCATGCGGGGAGTTTAATTGGACATTTTTGGGAGGATAAAACTATTGCATTGGTTGAAGATAGGTTTTATTAGCCTTATTTGAAAAGGGATGTTGCTAGGATAGTTGCACAATGTAGAACATGTCAACTAGCTAAGGTTAAGAAACAAAACACTAGCTTATATACTCCTTTACCTGTCCCTCATGAACCTTGGAAAGATGTTAGTATGGACTTTGTTCTTGGATTGCCTAGGACGGCTAGAGGACATGATTCTATTTTGGTTATTGTTGAAGCAGATTTTTCTAAGATGTACATTTATTTCATGTAACAAAACCAGCTAGTGCTTCACATGTTGCTAAATTATTTTTTAGAGAAGTTGTTAAATTGCACGGTTTGCCTTCCACCATTGTATCTGATAGAGATGTGAAATTTGTTAGCTATTTTTGGAAAACCCTTTGGAAATTGTTTGACACTACTCTAAAATTTTCATCTGCTTTTCATCCTCAGACTGATGGAAATGGCCCCGGGGGTTGATAATATCATTAGTCACGGGTGATATGCTTAGGTGTTTTATTGGGGTAAAACAAGGTGTTTAGGATTTAATTTTGTCCCAACAAGCGAGTTTGCTTATAACAATTACATTAGCGTTCCAAGCTGGTAAGAATCCCGCCCTTTCCAAATTGTTGTGGCTACTCACCACAGCACACCCCATTGATCTTGTTCCTTTACCACCTCACATGCGTATGTCTGAACCTGCAGAAAACTTTGCGAAACATATCCATGACTTACATCTTGAGATTAGCGAAAAATTTCTCTAAGTAATGAGAGTATAAAGCGACTCTTGATGTGCACATCATAAATCTAAAGAATTTAATGTTGGTGACTATGTTATGGTTCGCATTCATCCTGAAAATTCCAAAAACGTTTTCAAAAAAACTTTATGCAAGAACCATGGGCCCTTATTGTTCTATACATTAGTAAATGGGATCTGCCATGCTCTTCTTGGTTGCCTAATGACATGGATATTAGCCACATTTTCAATGTAGAGAACTTGCTACATACCGAGGCACTTTTGAGCCTTCTCTTTTGCCTTCTAGTGTGTGCGTAGGTGAAATAGCAAGGTGCACCCTGTACCTTCGTTCTGATGTTCTAAGGAGACGATGGATACTATCCTTGATGATGAGGTCGTGACTAGAGATGGTGGGTTTTTGTCGTTTCCTTGTCAAATGGCATGGTCGTCTTGATTATGATGCTACTTGGATACAGGAGGATGATCTTCGTCATTTGGATCCTTCGTTGTTGGATTGCTATCTTTTCCTTTCACTCTTTGGAGTCGAGTTCTTTTCAACTTGGGAGGCTGATGGGCATGGAGTAGGCCCATATCTAGGCTAACTTGAGATAGGAAGCCTGCATAAATTGAATGATGGATTTTATTACTAATAGTTATTTATTTAATTGTATTTTTGGATTTATCCATTAGTACTTTTTGAATTTATCCGTTAGGATTTTCTATTAGTGCCTATAAATAGCATCTTATGTTATTGTTTTTAGTGGAGCTTGATATATTGGTGAAAACTTGAGAATTTCATTCTATTTATTTTGTTACTTTCTGCTTAATTTTATTGTTCTTCGTATGAGAGCTACATGATGATCAACGCAAGTTGCTTCTAGAAATTCAGGAGCTTCGATCAAATCGGGGAAATAAATGCTACAGGTTGTCCATCATTGGTTTTTGCTTGAGAGACAAAACAGATTAATGTCTGCTCCCTCCTCAATTGCTTCTAATAAGATATTCAGGTATAATTTTCATGTCACAGACCTCTTAATACAGACATAGAGGACTTACATGTTTCTTTTTTGTGCAGGGTTTTGAACGTGGGCTTGGTTCATTTGATAGATATATTCCAGGTTCTTCACATGATGGCAAGGGGATTAGTCTTTTTATTGATGGAATAATAGTGAAGTTGAGGCAAGGAATCAAAATATGGGAAATGAAGTAACAGCCAGAAGCTTCCTCTCAATTGAATTACGAGGATAATGATTTACTTAGTTATCTTTGTTCTCTTTTCATGTTCAGGTTGATGGATTTAAGGTGAGAGAGGATGAGTTGAAGGGATGAGAATCCACCTCTTTGTAGTTTAAAATGTGAAGCCCCGGGTTTCCGTCTTGATCAATTAAGATTGTGGATGATCTCTTTTTGGATTACTTTTGTGGATCATGCTACAAAAATGGTGGTGTATCATTCAAATAACTATAGATTCTTGAAGGCTTCATTTCATGGTACATGTGTCAAGGTAGAAAAGTGTGGCATTGATCTTATCTATGCCAAAGATGATGGACTGAACCATAACACAAAGTTGAGGGATCATCTTGAGTATTTTGGTGACAATGGATCAGCTGGGGAAACTGCTATTCATAATGTTAAGGGCAGAAGTGAAAATCAACCACTGGCCCCCCCATCTTTAGACTCCATCACCGCTGCATGCATCGACAACGCATTCTTTGTTTTTAGACAATCTTCCTTTTTATTCTTGGCATAGGATGGGAAAGAGCTATAAAGAGTTAGTTAATTTTGTATCATATTTTTCATTTTTGAGTTTTTGTTTTTGTTTAGATTTAGTTCGTTTAACATGTTGTAGCAAAAATAAAAATATATTTATTTTATGCATTCAAAAATGTCTTTTAAAAATTTTAAAAATTGAGATAGTGGTAAAATTTTTTAATATCTCAAGGTTTTTAAATAATTTTTAAACCTATTCCTTTTTTTTTATCATAAGTAACTAAGAATTCTCGTATACGATGTAATAGTTGTTATGAATATTTATTTTTTAAAAGAACAAAAATTAGAAAATGTGTTCAAGTAAGGATGAAGTAAGGTGTTGGCAACTCTTTCAAATGATTTTGAAAAATTATTATTTTTCCAAAGGTTGATTTTGAAAAAAAAATTCTCGTATTTTATGAACATCCGTTGTGAATCTATAGTTGAAGCAGTCTTGATTTGAAGTATGTATACCTAATGGACTATTAGGTTCTTGTCTTTTTAGAACCACTATATAATTAATCAAGGTGTGAATAAAGTGGTCCTGACTTCCATATTTATCAAAGAAACAAAAAAGATACAAGATCATAGCATTGAAGAATCTTCTTGATTAGAGAACCCAAAAAACAACCTAACAGAAAGTACATGGATATGGTGTTTTGGGTCAATTATATCAATTTGGCATATGAAGCAAGGAGTTTTGGACAAATATACGTTATTTAAAAAAAATTACTAAAATAAGTCGAAAATCAAAATAATACCCAAACTAGTGCGTCCTATCCATGTCGGCATACACATCAGCAAATGCCACAGTCACGAACTATGACATTGTAATTTTTTTAAGTCAATGCTGCAGTCAATGACTACAACGTAATTTTTTT